>QNTS01002268.1:30265-54768 GCA_003317085.1 Hucho hucho | reverse complement strand
CACTGCGTTCTATTGGCTTGAAGTGTTTGGAGCACCTGTTCTTCTTCAAGCTGATTGGTGACACCCCTATCGACACGTTCCTCATGGAAATGCTTGAAGCGCCTCATCAGTTGGCGTAGAGGTGGTAGGAGAGGAGAGGTGTTCTGTGGCCGGGGTTAGATAAGCTTGGGTCTGGGAATTTGCTGGAGTGGGACTGCACTTTTAGTTATTTGGGGAATTCAGCATTTTGTCTCACTGCTGTCTGGGTTATGCTACTTAGTTCACCACCACATTGTCTCTTTCAGAACATACATCCCCAAGACTTGTGATCTACAGGCTGGTGCTATATATTAATATAACTTCTTGAATAACTGAGATTTAAAAAAAAAAAAAAAAAAGTAAAGTATTTAAAAAAAATTGGAACCTTTAGTTCACTTACTCTGGCTTATCGAAGCTACAGTTTGGGTATATGTTTTTATATAACTATGTTAAGGATTTTTAGACAAACCCCAAATGATCAAGTTAAATTCTGGTAAGTGATCTCCCCCCGTAACCTGTTTTTAAAATGAAGGTAACCTGGATGCAACGAGACTGTAATTCTACCTTTTTATCATTTGTAATTGGAACAAAATCTTTTTGAAAAACACGTTTTATTGTCAAATCTTGGGAGCGTACATTACTGTACCAAGCGAGCGCTCACTGCGTACCATGTGTCTGACTTTTAGCTCCTAGTGGTTTTGTATCCCTCTCAGATGACCAGGAAGCAACACGTTAACAATAAACCCGGGATCCAAAAGGAGTAGGTGAACCACAATCGAACACGGAGCAGACTTGTATTGACTGTGTTGAGTAGCTTTATTTGTCTAGTAATATGCTATTAGCATTGTTTCTCTTTGCTGTTTTGTAAAATGTAATCACCTTGCAGGCAAAAAGTTTGAGCTGCATTGCACATTTTTGCTATGTACAATTTCTACACCATACTATACAAGTCATCAAATGTCTGGCCAGCAAACAGTCTAGTGTTTGTACTTTTGGTGCTATACGACAGACATTTGCCATACTTCATTGCAGCCATAAACCAAACTGCAAACAGGAAAAATTATGCAAAAAAAAAAAAAACGATCTCAAATGTTGTAAATGTAGCAATACAAAATGAATACATATGCTTTCTTTCTGCTTGTCAACTTGTCCGTTCTGGGGTTTTTACAAAGTGAATCATTGTCTGTTAGAAAGGGAATACTCCAATATGTAATTTATCTAAACAATTGTAAGGTACTGTGCAAATATTGTTCAGGGAAAAAACTATATATTGATAGGTTTGAATAATGAGATCAGGAGACAGACAAATTATGTAATAATTGATATGTGCCCTTGCTATTAGTTCACCAATTGTATAGAGCAGATCACGTCTTAGGTTGTACTGGATTCCCTAAAGCACTGTTTATACCTGGTTATAACATGCATCCTTTGTCCTGATCATGTCCACGTTCTGATTGTGCCCACATTTTCACACCGGTGTAGATGATTAAAAGAGGCATTGTGATCAGATCTTCCTGACTACCCCCGGAGGTAGTCAGGCACACATTGTGTCTAGATATCTTACAAGTGTAGACATATGGCCAGTGAAACCATTTAAATCACAATTATAACACCTTCTAAAATCATTGACATTTGGCACCATTGTCTTATGGCATCATTGTGTCTTAAAATAAATAAATACATATTATTTTGAAAGAATAGCTCTCAAATAATTTCCATACAGGGAGGAACCAGGAAATCTGGTCACAATGCAAACAGTGATAGATACAAGACACATTTTACTACCATGTGTAGACATTTTTCTGAGAATGTGGACAAGATCAGGACAAAGGACTGGTGTTTGCACCAGGTATAAACAAGGATTTTGAATCACATTCAGCTGAATCTCATCTTTTTTTTATTTTTATTTTTCTGTGCTTTCTATAGTAGTAGTTTTTCCTCTTTCCTTTTTTTGAGCTAGTTGTTCATCCTCTCCTCGCTCTGCTTACAGTTTATAAAAAACACAAACCGTTATCACGTTTAAATATCCATAACACCTGTGGACATAGACACATTAAACAAGACCAAATAGGAGTTTTGTATGATGATCATGTGTGAACACCTGAACAAGGGTATTGGTATGTGTCATGATCCTGTATAAGCTCTGGAGCAGTTTAGTGATCCGTGTGGATAAGTGAATTACAGCTTGGGTAATGTGGACTGAAAATAAAGAGGTTGAACTTTTCTTTCTTGTCGATTGAATGTTTCTTTGTGGTTTGTATCGGATATCAACTTCTCACAGACAAAAGAAATGGGGGGGAAATCTGTGGCATTGAGAAGTATAAACATAATTGAGTTAAACAAAATATACTTTTTTTTACATTAGTTTTATACCAATCAATCCTCCACAAATAATCTCACCTCATTGACATTGTTGAACGTTTTATTTTTTTTGCCTTGATGTTGTTGGGCTGCAGTACTAGTCAGTCACCACCAGAGGAACCCATGCACACTGTCAGCAGTTGTTTCTGTCCTGATTCAGAGCATTCTGTTGGTTAGCCTTGACACATACCCTCCCTGTTGGTTAGCCTTGTCCCATACCCTCCCTGTTGGTTAGCCTTGTCCCATACCCTCCCTGTTGGTTAGCCTTGTCCCATATCCTCTCTGTTGGTTAGCCTTGTCCCATACCCTCCCTGTTGGTTAGCCTTGTCCCATAGCCTCCCTGTTGGTTAGCCTTGTCCCAATCCCTCTCTGTTGGTTAGTCTTGTCCCATACCCTCTCTGTTGGTTAGCCTTGTCCCATACCCTCCCTGTTGGTTAGCCTTGTCCCATACCCTCCCTGTTGGTTAGCCTTGTCCCATACCCTCCCTGTTGGTTAGCCTTGTCCCATACCCTCCCTGTTGGTTAGACTTGTCCCATACCCTCTCTGTTGGCAGTGGTGGAAAAAATACCACGTTCATACTTGAGTAAAAGTAAAGATACCTTAAAAGAAAATGACTCGTGAAAGTCTCCCAGTAAAATCCTACTTGAGTAAAATTCAAAAAGTATTTGGTTTTAAATGTACTTAAATATCAAAAGTAAATGTAATTGCTAAAATATACTTAAGTATTAAAAGTATAAATAATTTCAAATTTCTTAAATTAAGCAAACCAGATGGCACAATTTTCTTTTTTTTTTATTTACGGATAGCCAGGGGCACACTCCAACACTCAGACATAATTTACAAACACAGCATTTGTGTTTAGTGAGTCCGCCAGATCAGAAGTAGTAGAGATGACCTTGGATGTTCTATTTAAGTGCGTGAATTGAACCATTTTTCTGTACTGCTAACATTCAAAATGTAACAAGTACTTTTAGGTGTCAAATTAAATGTTATTGGTCACATGTAGTGTAGACAACTGTAGGCTACAGTGCAGCCAGGGGAACAGGGTTCCAGGTGTAACATCAGTGACAGGAGGGAAAATGATGGACATGAATTCACTATACTACAACAGATACAGTGTAGGGCCAGACTACTAATAGTTGTTCTGGGGTTATTACCAGAACACATTTAACAAAGAATCAGACGTTATTTTCCCCCTCACACAACAGAATTCACACGGTGTCTCTGAATGTTTCTGAAGAGACCTTTTATTGCAAGATGTTCATACATACAGTTGTTGTTGGAGGGGCGAAGACGCAAGAAAAGCTCAGTCTGGATGTGCTCGTGTCCAAGTCCCACACTGACTTACGGTACAGCAGTGGGTGAGAAGGAGATAATATAGCCAATCACAGAAAACATGGGTCTGCATCCCAAGTGCACTACTTTTGAACTCTATGGGCCCTGGTAAAAGGTAGTGCACTATATAGGGAATAGGGTGCCATTTGGGGGACCCAGCCATGTTTTATTGAGTGCAATGTAATGGAAGACTGCTGAAGGTTCCATAGGAGTACTAGGGGCTGAAGCGTTACGGATTGCGTCATTTCAGATTGAGACGACATATGCAGCGTTTACCATGAATGCAGTCTATGCTAATGCAGGAACATTTTCAATCACGCTAAACCGCTGAACTTCAGCGATACAGATTGAATCCAGCCCTAGGTGGTTACGTCGACCACTCTCTCTATCCTAATGTGTTTCAAGTCATGTGCAGAGGAAAAACAATCAAACAGAACAAATGCTAAGCCTCTGAGCATTCAAATCAAATGAATCTCCCTTTATCCATAACATAACGTGACACGCCACATCTGTAGACATTTTTTTAAACCATGCATGGCTTGGTTTTCACTTAAATTACAATTTCCATAGAATAACACTGCTTTGTTTAACCTATAATACACTATTCTATACAAAATACCAACAAGTGAAAGACATAAAACACATCATTGTGACATTTACATAATTTTACAGCATTCTTCCCCCATTATTACTTTACATGTACTCAGAGTTACAATACTCAAAATTACCATCTGAGAAAAAGGCTGAAAGAATATACTTTCTCACTCTGTTAATGTTCTGGTTTTCCTCAATAAAAGATGCATGCTACAAATGGTGTATAAGGTGCTGGATAGTTTCATACCAAATTGTAAGTTCTCCATGAGAAAGACATATAGGTGTGTGACTGTTATGTTGTGGCGTGGCTTGTGTTGCAGCAAGCGTATATTCTTTCATGTTTAGTCGACAATGGCTGTTTCCATCACAGTGAATGTTTGTGACTGTGTAGAATCATCATACAACTCTCTACACAATTACAAATGTAAACTGGAATTATGCACTATAAAAAAACTAGCTATCTAGCTGACTGTAACCACTACACCTCAATAAAAGTCAACAGTGTAGGAAAGTTCAGATATAGTATATGCCCTAATTCTACATTAAGGCAAATGGAAACAACTAATATCTTTTTGTACAACTTATTTTGGGACAAAACTGCTAAAATGGAAATATTGTCATTAGACAATCAGCTATAACCCTAGTTTAGTTGTGATTCAAAATAAAACTGCAATGCTCAAATTGAAGAGGATAACTGTTTCCAAGACATCAAGCCATGGAACATAGTACTGAAATGTATTAATCTAGGAAAGAATGAAAACAGGAAGTCACAGTTGTTGAATTGGCCTATGGAGGAAGTCCTTTCATTACACACAGTAACATTTTCTGTAACAAATATCTCCCTGAACATTACTGAATAAATAGACTTGTCTATAAAAGGCACTCATTCAGTTGAAGCTCATATCGTTTTTCTATAATAACCAATTATTTGTCTCTTACTTTAAAAAAGGAAATCTTAAATGTTGCTTAGCTCTTTGTCACAGAGAGTAAAGAGAGAGTACGTAAATGTAACTAGTGTAAATATATCTCCCTCTCAGTTCTAACACTCCACAATAAGTATGTCTCAACCATAGAAGAAATGCTTTGCAGCCAACAACAGCAGGAGCTTGCGTAACACTGGTGTCAAGCATGCAACACGTGTGTAATTGTAGGTACTAGGCAGGCCTATAGGCTAAAGCTGGAACATGTATGTTGTAGGTAGGCCGATAGGTTAAAGCTGGAACATTCGCTACGCGTGATTGACAAACGTCAGTCTGTCTGGACCCAGTAGCATCGTCCCTTCTGTACACTTGTCAGCTCACAGACTGTTCTCACCAAAGTTGATGACTCTGATATGCTATGTGTTTTTTAAAAGTGGAATCCATGAATTCAATTGTATGTAGTCAATTCTACCTTTCCTCTTAACACATCATGGTGTCCTCTTGGAATTCCAGTTTGTTCCATCTGTATAAAATCCAACTGAATCAACAACATGGCAAAATTGGACACATTTTTGTTTGCAAAAGTCAAAGGAATCTGTTCACTTTTCCCCTGAAATTAGAGTATAATCAATTGTGCTGCTGTTTCATTACTGCTTTTATCTGGTGGATTCTTTCATTCATCTGATATCTGATTGGTACATCAGTGTGTGTCAAGGATTTCACCTTCCTTTCCTCTAAATATCCAACTTCTACATCCAGTGCAAATATTCCCTCTCTGAGCACCTTTTTGTCACGCATTAAAGTATTTTCAAACCCAAAAACTACCACAGTAGTATAGTAGAACAAAACAGCCTGTGGACACAGCCATTTTTTTTATATAAACAAAAAGTGTTTGAACTAAAATACTGTCTGACACCAAGCCCAACACACATGCTCATCATTAGTGGGGATAGATAGCATCAATGCTAACGTCTTTAGCATCAATGCTAACTTATTTAGCATCAATGCTAACTTCTTTACTATTCAACTCTGAGGCCTTTTTGGTTCAGACACAAGTCCACAGTGATTCAAGCACTCACGTGTCCCTCCCTTTAGAAGCCCTGAGGCTAAAGGTCTTCTGTGTGGGTAAGTCTCAGTTTGTATCTTTCAGTCATAGGGTGAATCGCAATTGAGGAAAAGGTTAGGGAGGAGGAACCTCAGATCTAGTCCTCCAATGCCTTGTATAGACAGAGGTGAGGATAGAAGACACGAGGAATCAAGGAAATACAACTGAGATTCACCGCTAGTCATGTGGTCACTGTGGGCTTCATCAAGTGATTAAGACTTACAGTTGGGATGGGAGATGTTCCTCAAAGACCTCAGCCTCGTATTCAAAGGTTAGGAGAAACAACTGATTGGAACAACACGAAAGTCGGCACAGCAGCATAGTGTAGTGGTTTGGATGCTGAACTCTACCTGAGTGTGTGTGTGGAGCTGGGTCAGCTGGATCACTGAACCCCTTTAACTGCCCCTATACCAACTGAAAACCATCTATTATCCTGTATGAGGACCATATTCCTCATGGTCTCTTCCTGACCATCGTCTACCATCTTAAGCAGGTGGCACACGGTGTCACAGCTACCTGCACAAACCACAGACAGAAAGGTGAGCTACAGTCATCATAAAGCTGAACCAGGGGAAAGACCAAGCTAAGCTATGGTGCAGCAGTGGACTGGCTGGCTGGATGAGCAGGGGTTAGAGGTCAGGGGTCAGTGAAGGGCTGGGCAGTAAGAGGGTTTCCCAGGTGTCTGTGTGTGCTGTGCTGCCGGATCCAGTTCTACTTCTGTTCCTGTCACACAGCCATCTCTGAACCACTGGACAACCCCAAGGCATTGGCCTCCTCTGGCGTCAGACCGCTTTTCAGTGTTCTTCTCACTATAGAGAGGAAGAGGGGCAGGGAGACAGAGAGGGGAGTGAGAGAGAGAGAGAGAGAGAGAGAGAGAGAGAGAGAGAGAGAGAGAGAGAGAGAGAGAGAGAGAGAAGAGTCATGAAGAGGTTTAAATAGAGCTGGATGTATTTACTGTAGCATTGTGTTGTTAGTGTTGTATTGAACTGTATCACTCCTCAGGTGATGCTGGAAAATAAGATAGTGAGCATTAACACTGACAGAATGTCCACAACCAGATGTCAGGGGCAGTTAAACCTTTGGCCACACCACATCCAAAGCTAATGTAAGGATACTGTAAAAAGAAAAGTTGTAAATCTGATGTCAAACAAAGGTAACTCTTACTTCTAATATTTTGTTAGTGTAAAAAGGCCCTCTGACTCACGTGACTTGCGGTTGGCTCTGGACCTCTTCCTCTCGCGAGGCTCTGTCCGTGTCCTGGGCCCCTGAGTGGCTGACCTGACGATGCGCTCCATGATCTCATCTGCGGCGTCTGTCTCTGTGCAATTAGGTGGGTCTTCAATCACTGATGAGCCCCATGGACCCACACGGCCTAGGAGAGAAGACAAGGTTAGGAGAGAAGACAAGGAGAGAAGGAGAGAAGAGTAGGAGAGAAGACAAGGAGAGAAGGATAGAAGAGAAGGAGAGAAGACAAGGAGAGAAGACAAGGAGAGAAGGAGAAAAGACAAGGAGAGAAGACAAGGAGAGAAGGAGAGAAGAGGAGAGAAGAGAAGGGGAGAAAACAAGGAGAGAAAGAGAAGGAGAGAAAACAAGAAGATAAGTAGAGAAGAGAAGGAGAGAAGAGAAGGAGAGAAAGAGAAGGAGAGAAGAGAAGGATAGAAGATAAGGAGAGAAGGAGAGAAGGAGAGAAGAGAAGGACAGACGGTTGGCGGTTGTAAAAAAAAAAAAAAAGAAAGTTCTTCAGAAGTTTCCCTTTTTTACAGGAGTTGTGTGAAGGTGGTGGTCTGTCAGACTGACCTGGTCTGTTGGCTCTGGTGCGTGTACGTAGGCCTGGCACGGTGGACGCTCCACTGTCACTGCAGCCCTGCAAGCTGCTCTTCAGCACTGCCTTCATGTTCTCATGCTCTGCTGCATCCTCTGCGTACTGCAGACCCTGCGTCAGCACGCCATCCTGGCTTACAGGCCCCGGGGCGCTACCGCCAAACTTTCCATCCTGTGGGGTGGATTAGGAGAGAAGAGCTGGGTAAGAGATTAAACTTCCTAAATCTATCTATTTAAATGGTTACATTGGTCATCATGCTCTGGTACCATTAACAGCACACAACTAGAAAACAACGGCATACAAATCCATTCTGGGTTAATCCCAGTTCTATACAGTACTCTCCTGACCAACAGCATGGGAGCTATATTTAAATGGTCACATGCTGCGTGCACTTTTAAAACCTGTATCCCACAAACAGAAGCCATATTTATTTATTATCTGTAACAAACAAGCAACAAACAAACAAACCAACAACACCCCCCACAAAAACACACTGTCAAAAAACCATTCATCACAGGTCTTTGTCATAACATAACTTAGACCTAAGTTATCAGCGCTATGTAACGACCGTCTTATGAACCTTCACATCACATACAGTGAAGTAAAACCTAACCATCTGTATTGAAACCTGCTGATTTCTTCCCTGTTGACGGTGATCGCCATCTTGGTTCCATTATAGAACAAACAGAGCTGTGTAAGCTGATCCTGGTCAGCAGATTGAGGCTTGATCCCAAATGGAACCATATTCCTTTTATAGTGCACTACTTTAGACCAGGACTCTGGTCAAAAGAAGTACACTATACTATATAAGGAATAGGGTGGCATTTAGGACTCAAACTCTCATGTTGACCTCATTGTTTTTTAAGAGATGAACCTCTGGTTCTCATGAGGTCTACTACCCAGGATTAGGTTCTATCAGGAAGTGCTTGTCTGTGGATTCTGACCCCCTGGGGTCTGGTTTGAGTTTGGCCTACCCTGCTTCCCTTGTCTGTGGACTTGCAGTGAACAGAACTTCCATAGCCTACCTTCCCACGTGCACACACACTGTTAAGGAAGCATGCATGCACACACACACACACACACGCACGCACGCACGCACGCACACACACACACACACACCCATACCTCACCATCCTCTTCATCCTCACTCTACAGAGGAAAGGGAAGAAGATGAAATGAAGAGGAAGACACATTAAAGGAGATGTTATGAGATGTGCTGGAGGCGTCATAGTCAAACAGAAAGAGCAGAAATAAAGAAGAATGAGGAATGTTCTATTCTGGAAATGAGGACCACACAACTGGGCTCCCCTCCTCCCTGTGAGAGCAGCGGGATCACGCTGTGGGGCTAGGTATTTATCCTGCAGGGACATCCAAAGGTTTGAATATTTCACACAGTGATTGAATTAGGGTGCTCTTGAACTGGAGGTGAACCCTACCAAGGACAACAGGCCCTGGAGTGCTGCCCCATCTCCCTCCTACAGCAGGCTGCAGGCCCCTCTGGGCTGGAGGGACTTTCATCATCACACAGGGAGGAGGGGGAGCAGGAGGAGGAGGAGGAAGAGGAGCAGGTGGAGGGGGGGGGAGGAGAAGAGGAGGGGGGAGGAGAAGAGGGAAGAGGAGCAGGAGGAGGAGGAGGAGGAGGATGGGTAGAAGGAGGAGGAGCAGGCGTATGGGGAGAGGGGACCAGTCCTGCTGTTTTGGAATAGGATATGCTGATATCATTGGAAATGAATGCGTTGTCTGGGGTGACCAGTGGCCACGTGTTTGGAGAGTGAGCAGGTGGGTATGAAATCCTGAGGATGACAATGAGGAAGTTCAAGAAAGAAATTGAGATAGTCTCAGGTGAAGAGAACACAGGAGAAGACTGGAGAAGACATAATAACACAGGAGAAGACAGGAGAACACAGGAGAAGACAGGAGAAGACAGGAGAAGACATAAGAACACAGGAGAAGACAGGAGAACACAGGAGAAGACAGGAGAAGCCTACAAAGGAAAAAAAGAGACCAGATGGGGCAAGGGACTAAAAGTGTTTAAATATACAAGGTCTGCGTCCCAAATGCCAACCTATTCCCTTTATAGTCCACCATTTTTTAGCAGAGCCCTGGTCAAAGGTAGTCCACTATATAGGGAGAAGGGCACCATTTGAGCCACTTCCCATGAGCAGGCCTGTTAGGTGAACAACAACACTCACATCTGTGATCATCTTTCCTCTGGTCTTGTTCCTCTCTCTGTGGTTGGCCCTCTTCTGTTTCTGTTGCAGGACGCGTTCCCGCGTGGTCCGGTACTCCAGGGCAAACTCACTGAGAATCTTACTGAAGCGGTGGATGCTGACCTCCCGCACAGCATACGTTGGATGGCCCAGGAATAACAAGAAGGCATGAAACCTGCAAGACATAGAGAGAAAAACATGATGACATTGCATTGCAGTTTACGCTGTCAGATATCACACCATTATCTCTCTCTGGAGAACCAGATGGGGTCAAAGCTAGGTTGGATGGTATTTCAAGGTAAAAGAATGCATCAGAAGACCCTTCACTATAATCATACCGGTTGATAATTCTCCGATGGACTATCTTCAAGATGATGATTCTCTCTGCACAGTCCTTTAGGAAGTCGGACATCTTCTGTTTGAGCGCAGGCTTCATCTCGTGCTTGGCGATGACCTTGAGGTGGTCCCACGATGCTTTGCAGCGTCGCTCCATCTGGCTCAAGTTGTCTTGGAGCTGGTCGAAGTCCACCTGAGAAACAAGGTGGTACAGAAGAAGTTTACTTTATTGTCCGTTGTTCACAGGAAATGAAAATGTGTCGCCCCTGGATTAGTTTAGAGGTTAGACTAAGTGCCTTGCTCAAGCTACACAATGGCAGGAGATGGCATTTTGGATTTGATACAAGCAACCGGCGTAATTAATGAGTAACACCTAAAGCTGCCTACATGGACATAAAATAAATTATTTATGACAATCATCATTGATTAAGGCCTAGGTTCAATCCGGACTGCAGAACATCCGTGTTATAGCACGACTTAAATGTAAAGGTAATTTCCGATTGAACTGACATATGCAACGTTTACCGTGAACGTGGTCTGCACGCAAAAAGGTACATAGTGGAAATGTGGCGATCAGATTGAATCTAGCCCTAGGTTTTGCTTGATAGCAAGATATGGATTACAAGGATGAACATCATTTAAATGAGTTTCTATGAGTCCTTTATACCAAGGCAATCGCAGGCGTACCTTAGCCGAGCGGGTGATGGCTCCTATCTCAGAGTAGAGGTCCGAGCTGTCTGGAAACTTCTCCACCACTATGGAACAGGCATGGTGCAGTAGAGACTGCTTATGAACCGTGTCCTTTACCTCCGGAACCTTCTCCAGGTAACCCAGTTCAAAGCCTTTCGCCTGGATTCATAAATACACGCACGCACGCACACACACACACACAAAAGAAGCACACCCATTATGTAACTACAACAGATACAAGTCTATGCTTTTAACATCAGACTCCCTAAATGAGGCCCAAATGAGGCCCAAATTGCAGTAAATTTCCGCTTTAGCATGAGTCACCGATATGCCCCACAACGAGATTACAGAACATTGGTATTTTTATGTTGGATAGCGAGATCTTGTACAAAGAGAAAGGGTTTCTATCGAGTGGTCGACCAGTAATTCAGCTTCATTAGTCGGTGATTATCACAAACCACAATCAACTGCAGACCTACCAATTGTTATTTAGCAAGAGCCGAGCTACCTAAAAAGGAGAATAAAAAAACATCTCCTGAAAGACATCATCCTAACTGGGTTTGCTTTGTTCCTTTGCCCATTTTAAATGGTTTATCGTCAAATATAAACACAGGCATTATTTAGCTGAACTACTTGCTTGATGCCTCATGTTTTCTGACTTGCATGTTTGGCTCTCATATCCTAAACCTTTAAGACACACAAGCACGGCATGCACGCACTCACGCAGGCAAACACACACACACACTCATACTCTCTCTGTCTCTCATTCTCTCTTTCTCCCTCTCTTTCATTCCAATAGACAGACAGCAGCAGGTTGGGTGCATCGCTGAGCAGAGGCCTTCCCTTTCCAGATATACTGCTGTACAGCTAGTGTCTGGGGCTAGCTAGTGTCTGGTGCACAGACAGACAGACGGACAGCATACAGCACATTCCTCTACAAACAGAGAGCACACTGTTGTCTTTGCCAAGTCAATATGGCAGTGCTTAGCAGGGGGCACAGTGGGAAGGAGGGAGAGAAGGAGGGAGAGAGATAGAGAGAGAAAGAGAAAGGGAGAGAGAGAGAGGGAGGGAAAGAGAGAGGGAGAGAGAGAGAGGGGGAGGGAGAGAGAGAGAGAGAGAGAGAGAGAGAGAGAGCTCATCTTTTCTCCTCCTCCGGCCCCAGGCCAGACTTCTGTAATGTTACTCACGTTGGATCCGTTGAGGAAGTTGCCTATAGCCAGCAGCGTGGACAGGATGTAACGCAGCGTCTTGTTCTTCTCCAGTTGGTCCATCCCTTCCTTAAGGTCCTGCAGAGGCTCTGCCACTTCCTGTCAAACAGAGAGGGAGAGAGAGAGAGAGAGAGAGAGAGAGAGAGAGAGAGGGAGGAAGGGAGAGAGAGTGGCACACACATCAAATACAGCCTTTTAAACTGAAGTTCGTCATTACAGGAACCAGCTGAGAATACTTTATGATGGTTAAATGTCAGAGAATTTGTTTGAAGGTTAAATGTTAAAGTGATTTGTTTCTGAGTATTTCTCTAGTTACTTTAAGACGATTCTCTGCGTGTGTGCTGGACAGATGGTAACCGTCTGTCACGAGATTATTACTTTAAGACTGCAACTAGAAACAACATCCAGGAATAATTCATTTTGTTCTTTGTTGAACCCGTATGTTCAACAACCACGGACATACAGTAACAACCATAGAGGAGTCAGGTGCTATATGGAAAACAACATCTATTTCCTTTAACTACGACACCTATTTCCTTAACCACGACACCTTGGTATGTGAACTACGACAAGCCAATCCATATTCATATCCAACAATTCTCTCTTGTATTGCACAATCCGACGATTATGATGATGTACACGTGTGAGGTAGTGCATGACTCCACTTATAGGAATTGGTGCAGTGATGACAGAAAGGTGGCGGTGCTCTGACCTTCTCTGTGACCTCGTAGTCCATCTTGAAGGCCCAGAGCTGCAGCCGGGCGGACAGCTCCGTGATGGAGGATAGGGTGAGGAGGAACTGCTCTGCTGATCCCAGGGGGACGTCAGGGTTCACCAGCTGAGCATCCTGGATCCTTTGCTTCTCCTCCTCTGTTGGGATCATCATCAGGATTTTCTAGGAAAGGAGGACAAGAAGAAGACTTCATGAATCCAATCGAGACATAAATGTGTCTGTTACTGTACCAACCCCTCAGATACACAGACACACACACACACACACACACACACAGACACACACACATTAGGTTTGAGAGCCTGGGCCAGAGTTGAAGGACGAGAGGAAAGGAGGGATTTGAAGGAGGAGAAGAAAGGGAGGGATGGAGATAGAGATGGGAGAAGAAAGGAGGGATTTGAAGGAGGAGAAGAAAGGGAGGGATGGAGATAGAGATGGGAGAGGAAAGGGGGAGTTGAAGGAGAAGAGGAAAGGGAGGGATGGAGATAGAGATGAGTGGTGGGAGAGATGGAATGTTTCTAATTTTCCAGTTATTTTTTATTATCAACGAACATATTTGCTATTGGAAAAACAATAATTCCTGCCTTGGCCTCCAACCTTGTGAGACATCTGAACATTCTACCTTTCTGCTGCTGTCTGTCTGAGAAATCGAGGTAGAAGGTGGAGCAATACATTACAGTGCTCCTCTCCTCTAAATGAGAATGTTCCCATGGAAAAGATGGAGAAGTACAGCACATTATATAAGACTGAGGAGATGCAACATGAATCATTATTCACACCGTCTGAAGTCCTCCAAAGGTCTATATTAGGGTTAGAAAACCAGCTTAAAATATGCATGTGTAGCTAACTTTTAATGGTACGTACCAATAATTAATTATATGAGATAAGCTAAGATTCCAGGCTTCCAGCTGAGAAACCACATGACATGTCCACACCGACCACAGCCAGTCCCAACTCATTGAAAACGTACATTTTTTGGAGTGAAAAGTCGGTTGCAGAAATACATTGGAAACGTATATCTTTTTTTGTGCAGGTTTTAAGTGAAACCAAGTTTATTTTGGACTCAGTTGAAGTAAATTACTTGATTGTTTGGCAGGTCAGAAATAAGCATTGTTTTCAGTATTGACTGTACAGATACACAGATACATGTTTTTACAACATGCTTTCATTGAGATTACTAGACATCACAGATTCTCACTCTGAGCTAATGGTTACAGTGAATTTGCAAGAGATACACATCGATAATGACTAGGATATATAATCATAATAGTCACATGCAGCTTACCTCGATTCCCTCCTTGTTCAAAGCGTACTCGTCAAAGTTGAGGATGGCTGTCTTGATGGTGCGAGGAGGGGGGAGGACGGTCAGCCCGATGTTGATAGCATTGCTCCGTTTGGAGTCCAGGACAATAATCTCTTGTCGTTTCCCATCCACTGCTGTTTTCTGAGTAGAGATACACAGAAACAGGACATTATATCAATAACAATAAAGTACTAGTATTATACTATACAGTGCATTCAGAAAAGTATTCAAAGTCAACATTATTAGTCAGTTGTACAACCAAATGCCTTCAACTGAAATGTGTCTTCCACATTTAACCCAACCCCTCTGAATCAGAGAGGTGCGGGGGGCTGCCTTAATCAACATCCACGGCACCCGGGGAACAGTGGGTTAACTGCCTTGTTCAGGGTCAGAACGACAGATTTTTACCTTGTCAGCTCGGGGATTCGAACTTGCAACCCTCCGGTTACAAGTCCAACGCTCTAACCACTAGGCTACCTGCCGCCCCTATTCAGACCCCTTCACTTTTTCCACATTTTAATACGTTACAGCCTTATTCTAAAATGCATTAAATAAAACATTTTCCTCATCAATCTACACAGAAAACCACATAATGACAAAGCGAAAACAGATTTTTAGACATTTTTGCAAATGTATTATACATAAAATCAGTCCAGGGATTCCATAAAGCTTTAAACATACTGTAAAAATACACCATTAACAAATGACTGTGAGATCAAATATTGAAACGTTCAGAACTAGAGTGCCTCAATCACAATGGATCAGGGCAAGGGACCAAAACTGTGACTATAATAGTGTATATGACCTTTTATAGTGGATCTGATCTCCCTGTGCGGTTGGCCTCTCTACAGTATATATATCTACGGCTATATTTATGTATATCAGTTTTGGACCATCTCAGAGTCAGTCGAGTTTAAAGTGACAGAGAAAACTTTATACAAGACAGGCTGCGTCTTTGATGGGGTTGACAAGATACTAGAGGGAATCCATCACATTCCATCGTTCTGTCTACTAGCAGGTCGGGACGACAGGGTTGACCTACAGTACATTGAAGACAATCTGGTTTAAATCCTGCACTGCATTCTTCAATAGGTTGAAGCAGGAGACAGCGTGGTGCGGGGCGTAGTCAGAACGTCACCATGGACAGCAGGGTTACGTCCCAAATGGCACCCTATTCCCTATAAAGGGCACTACTTTTGTTGCTGTGGATGAAAGAAGCCTGAAGCATGAACACGGGGCTCCAGCTCAACAGGCTCAATGGACAAAACCAAAACAGAAACACACACACAGATGGAAATAGTGAATTCAGAAGAGAAAACATAGTTCCCTCTGTCAGCTTTGAGAATCCAACCAGAGCAGACAACATGCAGGTCAGCCTCTACCAACACGGTGAAGCTGGTTAGTGCTATTCTGCTGAGTGTATACAGAACAGAAGGTGTGGATAGTAGATCCACACCTGATGTCTAAACCTATGTGCTCTGGGGGAAGAGGACAAGTTGGAAACATCTATGTGGCTGTTTCCTGGACTAGTCTTAATCTGTGTCCGGGAAACCGTCCCTAAAAATGCTTAAGTGACATCATTTCACAAATGAATTTCTTGAGCAAACCACACACATTTCCTATACGTATAAATATGCAGAACCAAAACAGTCAACAAAGGTACCTTGGTGACAGGCAGCTCCTTGGACTTTGTTTCAAACAGGTGTTCCAGCTTGGACGTGTCCACTTTGACCGGCTCCAGTTTGGACCAGAGAGACTCTCTACAACGCTTGTGGTTCCTGTACTGGCCGTCCATGGGCCTTACCTCGTTCCAGAAGAGACGGATAGTCTTCTTCTTCTTCTGGAACAGAGGGGGCTCCCCCGTCCCTCGGCTCAGCTGGGGGGACCCCGGGTAGGGCTGGGCGGGTCCGGGGGGCATGAAGGGCGGAGGAGGGGGCATCATGCCAGGGACAGGAGGGGGCGGGGGGCAGACAAACAGGCCCAGGGGAGGGGGAGGGGGCAGGGCGGAGAGACAGGGAGGAGGGGGAGGGATCATCAGGTCACTGGAGCCCATCAGCACACTGTCCACGTCTAGGATGTCCAGGTCATCCTCGTCTGCCAGGTCTGTAAAGTCCATCTCTTTAATACGCAGCTCCCTGGGGGCTGCCATCAGCTGGTCCCAGATATAATCTGACTCCTTCTTAGGAGGTAGGGGTGAGGAGGACGGGGCCGGAGGAGCTTTGTCTTTATCAGGTTGAAGCTGCCCCTGCTGCTGCTTCTCCAATGCCTCCAGCTCGTGAGGCGACACAAGGCTTTTAACAAGGTCTCCAAATTTCTCGGCCACGGCCCTGACGCTCCCCTGGTTTTCCAGGTGTTGTACCTCCATCTTCTTGACATTCTCCTCGCAGGCCTGCCTGCTGGCCTCCAGTGTAGAGATACGACTGGCCAGGCTGGCCACCGACGACCCGTCCTGACCCTCCAACGATGACGTCTCCATCCCCTCTTTGCATTTCTCTGTCTGTTCCGTCTCTCCCGCCTTCTCTTCGTCCTCGCTGACAGTGGTCTTGTTCTGGGCATAGAGCATGTCCAGCATAAAGCGCTTGCTGTTGAGGATCTTGCTGCACTTCCCGTTCACGTCTTCCTCCTTAATGCACTGGCCTAGAGGTGGACAAACACAAGGAGGAAGGGTGGATTGGATTACTATTGGAATACTATTGGATTGCTAGCCTTCAGAACAGAATAGAGAGCAGATCTATATATCAGAAACTGAAATGAGAGCATGGGCAGAATGAAATGTTCTGACATGAGTTGAACTTCAATGTTTGCCTACTGATGTACAGCATATGGAAGATTAGCAAGTGTTCCATTTACAGTATGGGCACAAATCACAAGTCATATGTTAAGTCATAAAAGGCCAAGTGTCCTAAAGTCTGTATTTCCTGCTGATGGGCAGCTGGTACCTGGTTCATGGTTGTTGTTGACTTTCTCCTCCCTCTCCTCTCTCTCCAGAGTGCTACTGGCTGAGGAGATACTGGAGGCAGAACAGTTGTCCTTCTCATTCACTTCCTCGTTCTGCCTCTCCTTCTCACTGAGGAGGACCAGTCTCTCCTCCACCTCCCTCTCCTCCGACGCAGCCTGCTCCCTCTCTCCCTCCTCCTCCAACTCTATCTCTACCACTTCTACATCTTCTGTCTCCACCTCTACTCCCTCTACCTCTACCTCCTCTTCTACCTTCTCTTCTCCCTCCACCTCATTCCCTGACTGTCTCTCTTCCTCCTTACCCTCCTCCTTACTTTCTTTCTCCTCTTTACCCTGTGTCTGTTCATCTACCGCTAATTCCACTAGCTCTAGTACTTCCTGCTTGGGCTCAACTTCAGCTACGTCCTGCTTCTCTGTCTGCGTCTCTGTCTCCGCCTGCTCCTCGCTTGGCGCAGAGGGAGTTTGGGAGGGGGGTTGGGAGGGGGGCTCTGTGGGTTCTGGAGAAGGTCCTGATACTATTAACTCTGGCGCTGGACTTGTAGTTCTGGTCTGAAGGTCACGGCTTGGCTCTACGTCTACTTCACTTCCTGGTAGAGAAAACAGGACCAAACAAAACAGAACGCTACTGTAGGGGTTTCGATTGTGTGCCTTTTTAATATTGTCTGATATCATTTTTAAATGATCTTGTTTATAATGTAAATACCATGAAATTGCCCTGTGACATTTCATTAATTAAAATGATAAATTGTCTAGATTTCGGTCCGGAGCACAAGTCGTTAAGCATGTCAATTCGTACTTCATTGAATGTTACAGGAAATGAATTAACAGCTATGATGACAATGTGTTTTGAAATTAGATTCGACATCTCATTTGATCCCATTATCCCATTCTGGTGGGTTAGAATAACCACCCCAGACTAAAACATATAGTTCTCATGATATTCATTAATGTATCATCATAACTGAGTCTGTGAGGTATTGAAAGGCTTGTCCCTCTATGGTCAGTGCTGTAGTCCACAGTCCACCACACCTCTTCCTGGCTCCTACTGTAGAATGTGAATGGAACCCCATATTAAGAGTTCCACGCCCTAGCGGCTGGCGCTACCACAGCCAAAACCACACTACAATCACATACAAATCACTGGGGTATGCCTGGGACCTAAAAGCTAGCCTCTCACTACATTTCAAACCATTATGCAAAGCATTTTCCCACAGGCAGCTAAAGTAATGTCCATCCCATCCCAAAACATATTTGGGATTTAGCAACATACACTTACAGACACCTCATTATGAAGCACACAGAAAAACAATAATTAAATCCTTTTCTTATCAAGTCCTGCTGATTTCTTCCCCCAACAGACAACATGCAGCCATCATTAGTCCAGCTGACTCCAAAGTGTGAGTGAATCACCCCCCATGTGTTCATTCAGACCCCGTGAACAAATACATAAAACTTCTCTGGACCGGTAATGATTGTTAAATGTTTGGAGAACGTTATGTTACTCTGAGTATGGGATGGGAGCTGTAATGTTGGTTAAACGTTTGGAAAATGTTATTTACCCTGCGTCTGGGATGGAATGGTGCCAGTGAATTCCGGAGAGGCAATGGAGGAGGGCGTGGCACAGCGGGGGGAGGCGGAGCAACTGGAGGGGGTGGGGCTCAGGCTCAGGGTGATCTCTGTGCGCCCACTAGGTGGCGCTCTAGCGCGCTCTCTCTCTTTCTCATACTCCTCTCCAGCGAGCCTCTGAACGCACTTATATCTGGAAGAGGGAGTCACAGAATATTTACTCCACCTGTTTAGGCCTATTGTTATATCATCTCTATCTCATGGGGGTAGGAGAAGATTCCCGCTTCTCTAACCTCGAGGCTACTGCCACACCCCACCAGTAATATACTGTATTCAGTTCCCTCACACTTCCTTTTCTGAAACAGTGGCCAAATGTCTGGGACTCTGTGATGCTTCTCGGATTTCTCCAGGTGCTTAATTGACACATAAATCTTGAAGATACCTACAGTTTACTACAGTGACTTCTCCCCAGATGGGTCTGATAATAGTTTCATCTTGATTTAGATGTCACACTCTATTCAGTCAGAGGTACGGGACTGAAAATCCTATCAATTTACTGAACATACATTTAAAAAAGGCACCAAACATAACCTAGGATTCCTGTTGTCAATAACACTGATCATACATATGTCTGGAAGGTGGTACATTACACATGCATAGCCTACCTTATCTGGACCGTATCCATGACTTAAAGCCAATTCCACACCTCGTCCCATTCAGTTGTAGATGTCTTAATGCACAGCAGCAGGCCTAGAGGGGGCCTGACACCTATATTTCAGCCCAGAGGCTGAGCCTGACTTGTTCTACATCTGCTAACAATTCTCCTCAAAAAGGTTTCAAGGCATATTACTCCCTCATGTCAGAGTCTTTATGTTGTACTTATTACAGCTGAATGATTCTAGAATCTACATGTATATAGAGCACAGTCTATCTGAATGATTCTAGAATCTACATTGATATAGAGCACAGTGTCTATCTGAATGATTCTAGAATCTAGATTTATATAGAGCACAGTGTCTATCTGAATGATTCTAGAATCTAGATTTATATAGAGCACAGTGTCTATCTGAATGATTCTAGAATCTAGATTTATTTAGAGCACAGTGTCTATCTGAATGATTCTAGAATCTAGATTTATATAGAGCACAGTGTCTATCTGAATGATTCTAGAATCTTAATTGCTATAAAGCACTGAGTCTATCGGAATGATTCGAGAATCTTAATTGATATAAAGCACTGTGTCTATCTGATTGATTCTAGAATCTACATTGCTAGAGAGCACTGTGTCTATTTGTATATTATGAATGAAAGTAGACAACATACCTCTCTTCTCTGGCCTGTCTTGTCTCTTCCCTCTTGTCCATGTAATCCCGACTGATAATGTTCCAAGTAAGTGAGTGTGTGTGAGAGAGAGAGAGAGAGAGAGAGAGAGAGAGAGAGAGAGAGAGAGAGAGAGAGAGAGAGAAAGAGAGATAGTATGTGAAAAGAATGTGAGATCTATATCTTATTGTGCATATCAATTAATATTTGTTTTCATTCACATTCTATAGTACCTTCTTAAAAGACATCCTTAGTTAACCAATGAGACAGTGTGAATAGTTGTAGATACTGTGGGAGAGAAATAGTCTGACATGACAGAGGAGACACAGAGACCAGAGGAGCTTTCCAGCGGTCTGTTTGACATCCAGGTCTTTATATGGCCATAGAAAACAAGTAAAAGGCAGGCCAGCAGGGCTTTGTTTTCTTCCGAACCAATGTCTCCATGTCTGCACCCCAAATTGCACCCTATCCCATAATAAGTGCCCTACTTTTGACCAGAGACCTATGGCCCAGTAGAGCTCCATTTGGGATGCAGACCATGTATATCCTCCTTAGATCCACAGTATGTCCCTGACTGATGACCATAATAAACAGACAGACAGACAGACAAGTATGTCCAGTCTCTAAACATCTCCAACTCGTCTGATATATCGTGGAACAAGGCTCAGACTCAAATTCATCCCAGACAAAACTACATCCCTCCAGCCGGTAACCTTACAGAGAAGTGTATAAAGCTGTGGACAGAGTAGTTCCGTGTTTGATTCTGGTGAATTGGTTTGGGACTTTTAATGAGGGAACTGAACTGAAATGTAAATGTCAAAAGGATAATTCCATCTAAGTGGAAAGTTTTAAGTTCCTCGGCGTACACATCACGGACAAACTGAAATGGTCCACCCACACAGACAGCGTGGTGAGGAAGGCGCAACAGCGCCTCTTCAACCTCAGGAGGCTGAAGAAATGTGGCTTGTCACCAAAAACACTCACAAACTTTTACAGATGCACAATACCGCCTGGTACGGCAACTGGTACGGCAACTGCTCCGCCCACAACCGTAAGGCTCTCCAGAGGGTAGTGAGGTCTGCACAACGCATCACCGGGGGCAAACTACCTGCCCTCCAGGACACCTACACCACCCGATGTCACAGGAAGGCCAAAAAGATCATCAAGGACAACAACCACCTGAGCCCCTGCCTGTTCACCCCGCTATCATCCAGAAGGCGAGGTCAGTACAGGTGCATCAAAGCTGGGACCGAGAGACTGAAAAACAGCTTCTATCTCAAGGGCATCAGACTGTTAAACAGCCATCACTAACATTGAGTGGCTGCTGCCAACATACTGACTCAAATCTCTAGCCACTTTAAAAATTGGATGTAATAAATGTATCACTAGTCACTTTAAACAATGCCACTTTATATAATGTTTACATACCCTACATTACTCATCTCATATGTATATACTGTACTCTATACCATCTACTGCATCTTGCCTATGCCGTTCGGCCATCACTCATCCACATATTTATATGTACATATTCTTATTCATTCCTTTACACTTGTGTGTATAAGGTAGTTGTTGTGAAATTGTTAGATTACTTGTTAGATATTACTGCATGGTCGGAACTAGAAGCACAAGCATTTCGCTACACTCGCATTAACATCTGCTAACCATGTGTATGTGACCAATAACATTTATTTGATTTGATGTGATGCAGGTTGGGACTCACTTGAAGCGAGTCCTCTCCTCCCTCTCGATTTTCTGCAGTCGTTCCTCCCTCTCTTGTCTCCGCCTCTCTCTCTCTGCAGTCAGAGACTCCTGGTGTTGTCTGTAAGAGGAGGACAACAAGCTCCCCAGAGAAGGTCTGGGTAACCCAACAGAGGAAGACCATATTACTATTCCATTGGTCCTATTACGCTGGGCAAGCTAAAACAAGCGCACCTAAATTATTTTAAAGAAAATAAATAATATTTCAATCCGGGTCTGGAACTCATACACAGAGGTGGCTTATTTAATTGATCGATTGATTGATTGAGTGCTGACCTGTCAGGCTTGGATTCCAGCTGTGGGGCCCCTGAGGTGGCAAAGGTGCGGTGTACAGGAGTGGTGGGGGCGCTGGCAACACCCTGGGAGCGGTGTACAGGGGTAGTGGGGGCGCTGGCGCTGGCTACACCCTGGGACCTGCCAGGGAGCGCCATGACGTGGCCTATGTGTCGGCTAGAAACAACAGGAGGAGGAAACATTGTTATTCACTGTTATAATTCCCAACACTAAGGATGTGTGTCCCAAATGGCACCCTATTCCCTATATAGTGCACTACTTTTAACCAGAGCCCTATGGGCCCTTGTCAAAAGTAGCACACTATAAATGGAATAGGGGTGCCATTTTGGCTCTGATTCGGTCACTGTGTGACATTCACTAACTCAAAGTATGGTGTCAAAAAAGACCAGACACTGTATGTTAAATAGCTGTGGTTGTACAGTGTTGACTAACCAAGGCTGACTGTAGTCCTGTGTATGACCATGAGACCTATTCACATCATGGGTATACACTGACAGTATAGTTTTCTATAGGTTTATCACCACGGTCATCACACATCTCACACTGCTCTATGAAGACAGCCTTGCTAGCACTCTCTCTGGGCAGCTGGCATCAGCAGCCAGGAGGCATCAGGCTTATTCTACTCTCTGTGTGCAGCCCAAATGGCACCCTATTCCCAATATAGTGCCCTATGGGCTCTCGTCAAAGTTGGGCCAGTTACCGAAAGGTTTCTGGTTTAAATACCCGATCTGACAAGGTAAAAATCTGTCGTTCTGCCCCTAAACAAGGCAGGATAGGGTATGCTTTGGGACACTTCCTCTGCCTGTGGAGGTCCTGAAAGGCAGTCGCCAGACACCCAAGCCAAGCACACAGCCAAGAGCAGCGGGACTTGAGTGGGATTCAACTTAAGGGAGGAAATGACTGTACTCAAGAGCAGAGCTGACCCCCTAAACAGCCCTGCTGCTTTTTAAGGTGCTTCTTAATGGCTCTGTTGAATGAGATAGTGAAGCGTTGCATTCCAAGAGGTGCTCAGCATGCAGCAGCAGGGTTCACTGCCATGTCATGGTGTGGTTGATACAGTTGGAAAGCACTGACACATCATTTCAATCTCCAGGGTGTCCAGGTCAACACTGTCAAATTACTAGGAATTCATCTAAAAATAACATTTAGACATTTAGAAATGTAGAAATTAGTTTCATGTAGAAATGTGTAAACTAAAGGGAACCGAATTCCCCTCAACCCCCCCTGCATGTACAGTATCTAAGTAGATGCCCTAAGATAGCAGAGGCTAAGACTTACCTATAAGACTATAAGACTAGTATTAACCTGGAGGCTAAATCTTACCTATAAGACTAATATTAACCTGGAGGCTAAGTCTTATGTATTAGACTAGTATTAACCTGGCTAAGTCTTACGTATTAGACTAGTATTAACCTGGAGGCTAAGTCTTAACTATAAGACTATAAGACTAGTATTAACCTAGAGGCTAAGTCTTACCTATAAGACTAGTGTTAATCTGGAGGCTAAGTCTTACCTATAAGACTAGTATTAACCTGGAACCTAAGTCTTACCTATAAGACTAGTGTTAACCTAGTGGCTAAGTCTTACCTATAAGACTAATATTAACCTGGAGGCTAAGCCTTACCTATTAGACTAGTATTAACCTGGAGGCTAAGTCTTACCTATTAGACTAGTGTTAACCTGGAGGCTAAGTCTTACCTATTAGACTAGTATTAACCTGGAGGTTAAGTCTTACCTATTAGACTAGTATTAACCTGGAGGCTCAGTCTTACCCATTAGACTAGTATTAACCTGGAGGCTAAGTCTTACCTATTAGACTAGTATTAACCTGGAGGCTAAGTCTTACCTATTAGAATAGTATTAACCTGGAGGCTAAGTCTTACCTATAAGACTATAAGACTAGTGTTAACCTAGCGGCTAAGCCTTACCTATTAGACTAGTATTAACCTGGAGGCTAAGTCTTACCTAT
>QNTS01002267.1:329091-340000 GCA_003317085.1 Hucho hucho | reverse complement strand
CAGGCAGGCACCGAGACAGGCAGGCAGGCAGGCACCGAGACAGGCAGGCAGGCAGGCACCGAGACAGGCAGGCAGGCAGGCACCGAGACAGGCAGGCAGGCACCATTCCCCTACACTTTCCTTACCTTCAGTCCTCTTATCGTTCCTTTTAAGTTTACTTTCTCAATTTCACTCTAACTTTTCCTTACATTCCATACTTGCCTTCTTCCCACTTATGTCTCTCACGGTCGCTCTCCCTTGCGTTCTCTCATGCTCTCGCTCTCTATTGCGCTCTCCAGCTGTGGTATGTATTCCTTATGCCTCTCATCTCCAGCTGAAGGGTTATTCCTTCTCTCTTAATGTAGTTTTTCTACAGGAGACACATAGTGATGAGGCTAATGAGGTTGACTGGGGTATGTGGTGGGAGGGGCAGCATATACTCAGTCATGGTACTAATTTCAGTGCTGGGGTGGCAATCTTGTTTTCCTCAGGCTTAGGTGTGACTGTGGTATCTACAACAGAGATTGTCAAGGGTCGGGTTTTATTGGTCAAGGTGGATGTTATGTTTTTTTTTTTGTTTTTTTTTGAATGTATATGCTCCTAATGAGGGCACAGAGCGTATTGCTATATTTGATAAAATAAAGGAAACCTTAAGACAGTGTGACCAAGAGGGATGTATGGTTTTAGGGGGGGACTGGAACTGTACAGTGGATTTTACTGTTGATCGCACTGCTGAAGAACCTTACCTGCGGTCAGCAACTTGTCTGTCTGGTCTATTAACTGAGTTTGAGCTTTCTGATGTGTGGAGAGTAAGGAATGCGTTAGGCAGTACACCTGGCTCAAAGTTAATGAAGGTCATGTCAGTGCAGCAAGGCTAGACAGGTTATATGTATCTGAGCAATATTGTAGTAGGGTTGGAAGGTGTGACATTACTCCTGTGGGTTTCTCTGATCACCATATTGTTACTGTTGATATTCACTTGTCCTATCCACGAAGGTCATCACCTTACTGGTATTTTAATGTTAAATTGTTACATGATGTCATGTTTTGTGAAAGGTTTTTGTTGTTTTGGGAAAAATGGAGGGTTACAAAAGGGAATTTTGATTCCTTGAGACAATGGTGGGAGGTTGGGAAGGCCCAAATACGAGTGTTTTGTCAACAGTATACTGCTCTGTCTCGTATTGAGGTTAAAGAGACTATCAGGGCCCTTGAACAGGACATCAAATCTATTGAATTGAAGTTGCTCACTCAGAATGACCCGGGACTAGTCATGAACTTACAGGACAAGAGACATGAACTGAAGTCGTTTCTACACGAAAAAGTGAAGGGTGCCTTGATTAGGTCTTGTTTTGCTACCCTCAATGATATGGATGCTCCTAGCGATTTTTTTCTTTAACCTAGGACAGTCGACATTGCAACGTAAACAGATGGTCTGCCTTCGTCTCCCCGATGGGAAGGTGAGCACGGATGACAGCGAAATGCGCCAACATGCTGTGGATTTCTACTCTGCCCTCTATAAGGCGGAGGATTGTGATCCTCTGTGTACAGAACAGTTGTTACACGGTCTTCCTCAGTTGGGCCCTGAGCAGAGAGTTGCTTTGGACTCTGACATTATTCTGCAGGAGCTGTCCACAGCAGTTATGCAGCTCTCAACAGGCCGAGCCCCTGGCATCGATGGTTTACCATCTGAGTTTTACAAGCACTTTTGGCGGTATATTGGGGAGGATTTTTATGAAGTGGTGTGTGAATCCTTTCATGAGGGTTCTCTTCCTGTATCCTGTCAATGTGCGGTGCTTTCATTGTTGCCAAAAAAGGGGGATTTGGCTAACATAAAAAATTGGAGACCTGTTGCTTTGCTGTGCGCAGAATATAAAATTGTATCTAAATGTCTCTCAAACAGGTTGAAAGAGTATCTGGGATTGTTGGTCCACAAGGACCAGTCTTACTGTGTACCTGATCGCTCTATTGTTGACAATTTGTTTCTAGTAAGAGATGTTTTAGACATTTGTAAACTGTCTGATGTAAATGTGGGTTTACTTTCTCTGGATCAGGAGAAGGCTTTTGATCGTGTGGACCACCAGTACTTGTTCAAAACAATGAAAGCCTTTGGGTTTGGGGATGTTGTTTTGTCTTGGATGAGTTTACTGTATGCTGCGGCCTCGTGTATGGTAAAGGTGGGGGGGTGGTTTGAGTTGCCCCATCCCTGTCCAAAGGGGCATCAGGCAGGGATGCCCAATTTCAGGGCAGTTATATAGTCTGGCAATTGAGCCAATGCTTTGTTTTTTAAGAGGGAGGCTAACTGGTTTCTCTGTGCCAGGTGTAATGAAGGGTCCCACGACAGCACTGTCTGCATATGCAGATGACGTGACAGTTTTTATTACAGGGGATGAGGATGTTAAGGTTCTCTCAAACGCTTTAAAGGTGTATAAGGGGGCCTCCTCAGCCAGAGTAAATTGGGAAAAGAGTGAAGCGCTGTGGGCAGGTCAGCTTCAGACGGGGTCCGCCCCACAGTTACCTGGGGGCTTCAGTGGGGCAGAGAAGGGATGAAGACTTTGGGGGGTTTTCTAGGCTCTTATGTCTTTCAGAAAAATAACTGGGAGGGTGTAGTGGAGAAAGTGTGTGCCAGACTGTCAAGGTGGAAATGGGTGCTACCTCAGCTGTCTTATAGGGGAAGGGTACTGGTAGCTAACAATCTTGCTGCCTCTACCCTGTGGCACAGACTAATGATACTGCAGCCACCGGGGGGGTCTGATACAAGAGCTTCAGAGGACCCTTGTCAATTTCTTCTGGTCTGGACAACACTGGATTAAAGCTGCAGCTCTGTACCTGCCACTGCATGAGGGTGGACAATCCCTGGTGGACATTTCTTCCAGGATCATGGCTTTCCGGCTTCAAGCAGCCCAGAGACTGTTGTACTGTGACGGTTCTAGCTGGGTGGATACAGCCTACACATTGATGAGGAGAGCAGGCTGTTTAGGCTTAGACAAGCACCTTTTCCTCTTAAAGCTAGAGGGGGGTGAGTTGTCTGGCCTGACTCCATTCTATGAGTCTGTTATGCAGGCTTGAAGAGTTCTTGTAAAGTCCCGTAAGGCCGGCACGCCACCAGGGATGTGACTTTTTGAAGAGCCTCTGTTTTACAACACTGCCATCCAGTCCCGTACTATGGGTTCAGCCAGCCTACGTTCATGCCTGTTAGGTGTGGGGTCTACCAAGCTGGGTCATCTGATGCGGAGTAGGAGCAGATCGTTGGAGGAGCTGGGAGAAAGAGCGGGGATCCGATCATCTCGCCTACTGAGGAAGGTCGTCGCTGAGGACTGTGATTCCTTGCCAGTACTTCATCTGCAGTATGTGACTGATACTTCCAATTCTGATCGGTGGAAGGAGGGTCTGGATTATGTGTTCCCTGCACTGATTGTTAGTGCTGCGGCGGGGGCATTCGAGGAAGACGTGGGGATGCTGCTTTCCTCCGATACCCCGGAGCTGGGGGAGTTCAAGGAGATGGGAAAGAAGGCCATGTACAGAATATGTGTGAAAGTGTCCCATGCCTCTTCCCTGGAAGGGGTAAAATCGACGAGGTGGGCGGGTGTGTTTGGTCCAGGTGCATCCCCAAAAGGCTGTTGGAGGACTTTATACAAACTGCCTATTGAAAAGAGGACATCTGACCTCCAATGGAGGATAATACATAGAGCTAACATGCATCTGGTACACCTGGACCCGACAGTTGGGGAAGGGTGTCCATTCTGTGCTGAGTCTGAATCTCTGGCACATCTGTTTTTACAGTGTCCCAGGTTGGTCGGGATGATTGACCTGATAAATAGCTGGTTCTCAGCTCTGGGAGAGGTTTTCTCTTCTCAACTGTTTATATTTGGACTAAAGTACAGGTTTAGTCGAAGGGGTGTGTGAATGTTGCTTAATTGGAAGACCCGAAAGAACAGTATTCGGGGACAGGGGTCTGGATGTGGTGGGAATGCTGGAGGGAATGTTGGCAGCGAGACTGAGGGTTGAGTTTGCCTATTATAAACTTGTTAGTAATATTGATCTGTTTATGAGTATATGGGGTATTCAGAGGCTGTTGTGTGTAGTTACTGTGGAGGAGGATTGATGTGTAAATATGGTTTTGTATGAGTGTTTATTGTGTTGTGGGTTCCCAGACCCAATAAAGATGATTTAAAACTCAAAACTCTGTCTCTGTCTCTGTGTGTGTCTCATCTCCAGCTGAAAGGTTATTACTTATGTCTCGCTGTCTCGTCTCCAGTTGAAGGGTTATTCCTTATGTCTCTCTCTCTCTCTCTCTGTCTCGTCTCCAGCTGAAGGGGTATTCCCAGGAGAAGATTCCAGCTGAGGTGGACCGGATCATCAGGATCCTGAACCTGGAGGACAAGCGGCATTCCCACTCCAAGACCCTGTCAGGTGGGATGAAGAGGAAACTATCCATTGGCATCGGCCTCATCGGAGACTCCAAGGTCAGTATTGGATTGCGTCCCAATATCCCTATTTAGTGCACTGCTTTTGACCCAAAGGTATTGTCTTGTCACTGAATTAAAAATGACTTTATTAATCCCAGAGGGTTAGTTAGCGTAGCATTGTCGAAGTACAGGCATACCATAATGCATGAATAAATACTTATCCCTTTGACTTTTTCCACATTTTGTTGTGTTACAGCCTGCATTTTAAATGGATTAAGTTGAGTTTTTTGTATATACACAATATCTCATAATGTCAAAGTCTAATTATGTATTTAGAAAATATATATAACGCTGAAATGTCTTGAGTCAATAAGTATTCAACCCGTTTGTTATGGCAAGCCTAAATAAGTTCATTAGTAAACATTTGCTTAACAAGTCACGTAATAAGTTGCATGGACTCACTGTGTGCAATAATAGTGTTTAACATGATTTTTTAATGACTACCTCATCTCTGTACCCCACACATACAATTATATGTAAGGCCCCTCAGTCTAGAAGTGAATTTCAAACACCGATTCAACCACAAAGACCAGGGAGGTTTTCCAATGCCTCGCAAAGAAGGGCACCTATTGGTAGATAAAAGATTTATTAGACATTGAATATCCCTTTGAGCATGGCGAAGTTATTAATTACACTTTGGATGGTGTATCAATACACCCAGTAACTACAAAGATACAGGTGTCCTTCCTAACTCAGTTGCCGGAGAGGAAGGAAACCGTTTAGGAGTTTCACCATGAGGCCAATGGTGACTTTAAAACAGTTAGAGTTTAATGGCTGTGATAGGAGAAAACTGAGGATGGATCAACAATAATGTAGTTAGTCCAATACTAACCTAATTGACAGAGTGAAAAGAAGGACACCTGTACAGAATACAAATATTCCAAAACACACATCATGTTTGCCACTAAACTAATACTGAAAAAAGATATTTTCTGGATTTTTTGTCCTGAATATATAGTGTTATGTTTGGGGCAAATCCAATACAACACATTACTGAGTACCACTCTTCATATTTTCAAGCATCGGGGTGGCTGCATTATGTTATGGGTATGCTTGTAATTGTTAAGGACTGAGGAGTTTTTCAGGATAAAAAAGAAATGGAATGGAGCTAAGCACAGGCAAAATCCTAGAGGAAAACCTGGTTCATTCTGCTTTCCACCAGAAACTGGGAGATGAGTTCACCTTTTAGCAGGACAATAACCTTAAACACAAGGCCAAAGAAGTCAGTAAATGTTCCTGAGTTGCCAAATTACAGTTTTGACTTAAATCTACTTGAAAATCTATGGCAAGACCTGAACATGGGTGTATAGCAATGATTAACAACCAATTTGACAGCCCTTGAAGAATTTTGAAAATAATACATGGGAAAATATTGCACAGTCTGTGTGTGGAAAGCTCTTAGAGACTGACCCAGCCTACTCACAGCTGTAATCAATGCCAAAAGTACTACAAAGTATTGACTCTGGGGTGTGAATACTTATGTAAATTAGACTTTTCTTTATTTAATTTTCAAAACATTCACAAAAATTCGTAAAAACATGTTTTCACGTTGTCATTATGGGGTATTGTGTGTAGATGGGTGAGAAACAATCTATGAAATCCATTTTGAATTTGGGCTGTAACACAACAAAATGTGGAATAAGTCAAGGGGTATGAATACTTGATACACTGTATGTGCAACACACACAGCTATTTCAACACATCTTACCTCTCTGGCTCTTTCTCTGTCCCTTCCATCCCTCAATCTCCCCATTCCTCCACCCCCTCCCTGTCTCAATCGCTCTGTCCATCCATCCCTCCATCTCACCACTCCTTCCTTCCAGGTGGTGATGTTGGATGAGCCCACGTCGGGCATGGACCCGTCGGCACGGCGGGCCACCTGGGACCTGCTCCAGGGCGAGAAGCGCGGGCGCACCATCCTGCTGACTACGCACTTCATGGACGAGGCCGACCTGCTGGGGGACCGTATCGCCATCATGGCTGGGGGAGAGCTGCAGTGCTGCGGCTCGCCACTGTTTCTCAAGAACAAATACGGTGAGAGGAGGGAGGGAGAAAAGAAGAATGGGTAGAGAGGGTAAATGGTGTGGCGGAGGGAAGAGAGGAGGGACGATAAAATGAACAAGTGTGATGGAGAGGTTGTAGAAACAGAGAAGAGGTGGAATGAAAAGGGTTGGATAGAAGGGGTGAGAAGTGGAAGTGGGGGGAGTGAAGAATACAAGACAGAACATAGTGTGAATAACTAGTAGTTGTAGAATGTCATGAGGTGATAAGAGAGTGATTCAGAGATCTAACTTTATCTTCCTTCTCTTGCGTCTCAGGTGCTGGTTACCACATGGTGATCGTGAAGGACGCGCTGTGTAACGTGTCTGAGATCACACGGCTGGTCCACATGTACGTTCCCAATGCCACGCTGGAGAGCAGTGCCGGGGCTGAGCTCTCATACATTCTGCCCAAAGAGAGCACCAACCGGTAAGACAAAATCAATACCCAATCTCACACAGGCCATCAGTGCCGATGGCCACAGCTCTGTGTTTAGTGTAACACATACTATTTTTGTCAGTCTATTTTGATGAGCCCAAGTTGGGTCCAATCTGAGGGTGTTGCTGCTTGCTACAGTATGCTTACAGACACCTCTACTTCTAGAGGTAAGGGTGATGTTTCAAGTAGATATATAGCTTATGTCCCAAATGGCACCTTTTCCCTATTTAGTGCACTACTTTTGACCACTTGTGACCTGGTGAAAAGTAATGCGGTAAAACGGGAATAGGGTGGTATTTTGGTCCCAGCCATAGTTGTTGGTTTTATCAGGAGGCAGTATTGAGTGACTGTTGAGAGGTTGTTTAACGGTCTGTGATGTATCCATAGCTCCCCATGACACAAGACTGTTTTAGACCCGAGTCTGACTGATCTCTGATGGATAAATGTTCTTCCCTCTCCAGGTTTGAGCTGCTGTTTGCAGAGCTGGAGATGAACAGAGAGGAGTTGGGCATCGCCAGCTATGGAGCCTCTGTCACCACCATGGAGGAGGTCTTCCTCAGGTATGTGACCACACACTTATCACAGCTCCCAGGGAGAGTACCAGCTAGGTCTGGATCTCTCACCACAGCTCCCAGGGAGAGTACCTTTTCTTAAAGCCTGCCGTTGTAATACATATTAACACTTGTCATGTGTATGCATGTACCTGCAGGCTTTTAAGTGTACACACACACACAAATATACACACGCGCACACACACACACACCTGTGGAGATCGGTTCCGTTTAAGATGATGGAGGACGATTTGTTTCATGCGCATGGCCTTATTTCTAATACAGCATATTGGATGACTGTCTTTCATATTCCATTCAGCCAGTTCAATGTAACATTGATAGGTTTAGGTTACTCCATGATACTCAAATTTTCCCTCTACCTATCATGAGGTTGCTACAACCTAGCCTGTGAATGAAAGTTTACAACGTAGGTGCACGAAAGTTGAGAGAAACATTTGAATTGACAGACAGTGACACATGCAATACCGCCATGCACAATCTTGCCTGCATCTAGCTGATCTAGAGTGTAATCATTAGTCTAACAGTTGCAAATGAGAGTTTCTATTGGACAAATTCAGGTAGGTTTATCCCCGTTTCGTTCCGTGTGCTTCCGTTTAAGAAATGCTTTTCAACAGAATCCGTGGAATGAATACACCCCTGATCACTAGTGAACAGATGTTTCATAGCAGCCACGTTGTATTCCTTCTCACATCTATGCGCTCTTTTCCTCTCAACTTTTCCCTTGGCTTGTGGACTTCAATGCACAACACATCAGCTGTATGTGACCAGGTGAAGAAACCTTTCCAAGCCAAACCATATCATAACCACTAAAGCCTACATCGTTCTCACCATATTAGCTAAAGTAACATCATAGTCAACATAGCTAATAGAACTAACGCGTTACTAAACCCGCTACAATCATGCAGTAACGTTACAGTGTACAGTCAGTAAACAGGTTAGCAGTTACACCGGCAGGCCCTGGTGGCAATACATTAGTAAAACCAAAAGCTTACCTTGACTTGGAAGAGTTCCAGTGTTGGATAGTCATAGCCAGCTAGCTAACATAGCATCCCTCTGTTTGAGCAGGGTGTTTGAGTAGGCTAAACTAGCTAGCTGCATTTGCTAGCTAAGTAAGTGAAACTGAAAGTAAAAAAAAAAGACAATCTCTCTTGCTTCCCTTTCATTTTGGAAGAAATTAATTTGTTATCTGTTCAACTATTGTCTTTATCTCTCTTTGAGTCAATTACTTACCATGTTTTATACACTGCTGTGCTAGCTAGCTGTAGCTTATGCTTTCAGTACTAAATTAATTATCTGATCCTTTGATTATGTGAACAACGTCAGTTCATGCTGCCAGAGCTCTGATAGGTTGGAGGACGTCCCCTGGAAGTTGTCATAATTACTGTGTAAGTCTATGGAAGGGGGTGAGAACCATGAGCCTCCTAGGTTTTATATTTAAGTCAATGTACCCAGAGGACGACGGAAGCTAGCTGTCCTCCAGCTATGCCATGGTGCTACCCTACAGAGTGCTGTTGAGGCTACTGTAGACCTTCACTGCAAAACATTTTTGTTTTAATCAATGATTTGGTGACGTGAATATATTTTGTGTAGTTTTATCTAAAAAGTATAACTTTTAATACATTTGTATTTGTCTGAGGAGGATGGTACTCCCATTCCTCCTCTGAAGAGCCTCCACTGACACACACACTTATTCCAGTTCTCATCTTCTGCTCAATTACTCCGCATCACCAGTCAGCTGCCTTCAGCCTACTTCTGAGCAATTATTTTTGCCTGTGTGTTTAAAGCCTCCTTGTGTGTATTTGTGAGCATGCATGTCTTTGTGTTACTGTCTGGTAGTATAGTTTGTTTTGCGTGCACGCGTTGTTGTGGGCACGTGTTCTTTCAGTAGAACACAGCTGTGAAGGCTCTAAACAGGATTTAGCAATTACCTCCAAAATATCGTCATTATTTTTACATCACAATGTGGGTCTATCAGTGAGTGTCTCCGTCATTACCCGTGTACAAAAGCCTCATTAGTCCTCTATTTGAGGTTCATTTTCAACTACATTAAAAGCCGCCATCTTAACGTGTTCAGTCTGTACATACCCTGGATATTACATACAGCCTCTTTCCATTATCAATTTCATACAGCTTTATTCCCACCCAGCTCTCTGAAGGGGTGGACCATCTACATTAGTCCTGTCATTTCAGTTTCAGCTCAAATATACTGAAAGCCACCTAATTTAACACCTGTTCAGACTGTTCCTACCTTGGCCAAGTAATTTCCGCTTCTTTTCATCTTACTACATATGCGGTCTCTTGGCCATTATCAATTTTATACAGCTACTGCAGATGTCCCGAGTCCATTTTAATTTTCACACCCTGGATAGGGGTCTCATTGATCATTTATAGAACTGTTAGATGAAGCTCTTTGAGGGAGGCGCTGTCTGTGTCAGGCATTGTGGGAGTGGAGATTGGCTGGCTGAATTAATCATTCATTTGTAATGGACAGAAATAGCGTTTTGGCTATTTTGGTTGTCCAAGCTCCTGTCCATCCCCTCAGAGAGTGAGAAGGCGAGCGAGAGTTAGCAGGGCTGGAATGACATAAAATGCTCACCATCACCAATAACACAAAGACACTCCCACTTATTAAGTACTCTCCGATGAGCTCCTTGGTTTGGTGTACAGTTGATACACACACACAGTGCTCTCTCCATAAGCCACTTCCAGAACACAAAGATTCATCCAATTATGAATGAATATGTTTCATGTCTGTAAATACATTTGGTACAGTCTAAAACGGTCAAGAAAGGGTCCTACGTTCTTCTGGACCACCTGACATGATTGGGAAAAAAATGAAAAATGGATCCCGAAACTAAAGTTTCCTGGTCAGAACACATGGTCTGGAAAAACTCAGCATAGTTAATTGAATTTACAGATGAATTGAATTATGTCATAATCTAATACTAGCTATCTAACTACTGTAAATTGTATATTTCCTTTTGTTGTCCTGATAAAGCTCCGTTCAGTAGGAAAGCTCAGTTAAATTGTTAAGTTGTATTCGTCCCTGTGTACTGTCAGACTAGAGAAGTGCACTAAGTTGCAGATGTGCCTGTGTACTGTCAGACTAGTGAAATGCACTAAATTGTATTCGTCCCTGTGTACTGTCATGCTAGAGAAGTGCACTAAATTGTATTCGTCCCTGTGTACTGTCATGCTAGAGAAGTGCACTAAATTGTATTCGTCCCTGTGTACTGTCATGCTAGAGAAGTGCACTAAATTGTATTCGTCCCTGTTTACTGTCATGCTAGAGAAGTGCACTGAATTGTATTCGTCCCTGTGTACTGTCATGCTAGAGAAGTGCACTAAATTGTATTCGTCCCTGTGTACTGTCATGCTAGAGAAGTGCACTAAATTGTATTCGTCCCTGTGTAC
>QNTS01002267.1:278427-314921 GCA_003317085.1 Hucho hucho | reverse complement strand
CCCCCCCCCCCCCTTTCACACTCTCTCCCTCCAGCGGGGGCAATAAGAGGAAGTTGAGTGCGGCTGTGGCTCTGATCGGTGGACCCCCGGTCATCTTCCTGGACGAGCCATCCACTGGCATGGACCCGGTTGCTAGGCGACTGCTGTGGGACGCCGTGACGCGCACCCGAGAGTCTGGAAAGGCCATCATCATCACTTCTCACAGGTGAGCATAGCACACACACACCATCCTTTTCATCGCCATCATCATCATCCTCCACCTTCCAGTACAGTCATTACTGTGTCACAGGAAGGAACAGAGTGACTCAGAGAATAAAATAGATGTTGTCGTGCTTGGTTTATCTTTCTCCCTCTCCTCTTTTTGTTCCGCTGTTCTTCCCCTTCTCTCTCTCTCTCTCTGCTGTAGTATGGAGGAATGCGAGGCCCTGTGTACCCGGCTGGCTGTGATGGTGAACGGTCAGTTTAAGTGTCTGGGCAGTCCCCAGCACCTGAAGAGTAAGTTTGGCAGCGGCTACACACTACTGGCTAAAGTACGAGTGGACAAGGAGGTGGAGGATAGCGACCTGCAACTCTTCAAGGACTTCATCGAGAGCACCTTCCCAGGTCAGAGAGACACACACACACACACACACACTCGGAGTCAGACTCATGAACATACACAGGTGCACACACACAAACAAACATACAGGTGTGCATGGTGTACACACACACACACGTAGACATGCACAAACACTCACACGCACCCCACCCCCCGAGGCTGGTTCAAAGATAATCCAAGATGTATGACTGTCAGTGGTTTAGGGCAGTGGTTCCTAAACTTTTTATAGTCCCATACCGCTTCAAACATTCAACCTCCAGCTGCATACTCCCTCTAGCATCAGGGTCAGCGCACTCTCAAAGGTTGTTTTTTGCCATCATTGTAATAAGCCTGCCACACACACACTATACAATACATTTATTGAACATAAGAATGAGTGAGTTTTTGTCATAACCCAGCTCGTGGGAAGTGACAATGAGCTCTTATAGGACCAGAGCACAAGTAATAATAATCAATAATTGTGCTCTTTACTTAACTACTTAGGGAGCAGTGGGGCGCTTTGCCTCGAGTTACTGATGGGAACTTGTAATCTTCCCAGAAGTAACTTCTTCAGATACCTACAGATTAGAGACTATGTTATAAAACACCTTCCGACATTTGGGAATGCTAAACCTTCCATGTTTGACGGATGCATAAAAATATTCCCCACCTCAGACAAACTGATATCTCATCTATATGACGCTTTTCAATCTGTTAGCACACCTTCTACAGATGGCATTAAGGTAAAATGGGAGGAAGAACTAGGGACTGACATTTCTGTGGCAGACTGGGAGGATAGCTTGGAGTATATCCACACCTGCTCCATTAACTCCAGACATCGTCTCATACAGTTCAAGGTATTACACAGATTACACTATTCCAAAACTAAGATGCATAGGATATTTCCTGATACATCCCCTATGTGCGATATGTGTCATGCTGTGCAGGGTACACTGCTCCACTGCTTTGCCCTATGCTCTAACTTGTATGGTTATTGGTGTGGAATTTTTAGGATCCTCTCTGAAGTTCTGGAGACTTCAATTGACCCAGACCCGCTTCTGATAATCCTGGGAGTGTCTGATTCCCTAAACGGATTAACCATCTTACATATAAAACTTTTTGTTCATTGAAAATTGTGAATAACTCACCACAGGTTAATCAGAAGGGTGTACTTGAAAGGATGCACATAACTCTGCGATGTTGGGTTGTATTGGAGAGAGTCTCAGTCTTAAATCATTTTCCACACACAGTCTGTGCCTGTATTTAGTTTTCATGCTACTGAGGGCTGAGAATCCCGTCTCACATAGATACGGGGTTGCGAAGGGCATCAGTGTCTTAACAGTGCGATTTGCCAAGGCAAGAAACTCTGAGCGCAGCCCTATCCAGAAATCTGTCAGTGGCTTCTGATTAAATTACATTTTCACAGAACCGCATGTTTGAATTTTGATGAGGCTCTCTTGTTCAGATATCAGTAAGTGGACTGGAGGCAGGGCATGAAAGGGATAATGAATCCAGTTGTTTGTGTCATCCGTATCGTGAAAGTACCTGCGTAATTATTCACCCAACTCACTCAGGTGCTTCGCTATATCACATTTGACATTGTCCGTAAGCTTGAGTTCCTTTGCACACAAAAAATCATACAATGATGGAAAGACCTGTGTGTTGTCCTTGTTAATGCAGACAGAGAAGAGCTCCAACTTCTTAATCATAGCCTCAATTTTGTCCCACACATTGAATACAGTTGTGGAGAGTCCCTGTAATCCTAGATTCAGATCATTCAGGCGAGAAGAAACATCACCCAGATAGGCCAGTCGTGTGAGAAACTCATCATCATGCAAGCAGTCAGGCAAGTGAAAATGATGGTCAGTAAAGAGAACTTTAAGCTTGTCTCTCAATTAAAAAAAACGTGTCAATACTTTGCCCCTTGATAACCAGCGCACTTCTGTATGTTGTAAAAGCGTTACATGGTCGCTGCCCATCTCATTGCATAATGCAGAAAATACACGAGAGTTCAGGGGCCTTGCTTTAACGAAGTTAACCATTTTCACTGTAGTGTCCAAAACGTCTTTCAAGCTGTCAGGCATTCCCTTGGCAGCAAGAGCCTCTCGGGGGATGCTGCAGTGTACCCAAGTGGCGTCGGGAGCAACTGCTTGCACGCGCGTTACCGCTCCACTATGTCTCCCTGTCATGGTTTTTGCGCCATCAGTACAGATACCAACACATCTTGACCACCAAAGTCCATTAGATGTCACAAAGCTGTCCAGGACTTAAAACATATCCTCTCCTGTTGTCCTGGTTTCCAGTGGTTAGCAGAAAAGGATGTCTTCCTTAATTGACCCCCCATAAACATAAGGACACATACCAGGAGTTGTGCCAGGCCTGCCACATCTGTTGACTTATCCAGCTGTAATGCATATAATTCACTGGCTTGTATGCGAAGCAGTAATTGTTTCAAAACATCTCCTGCCATGTCACTGATGCGTCGTGAAACAGTGTGTTTGATGAAGACATTGTCTGTATAGTTTTTTGGGCCTTTTCCCCCAGCATTGTCCCAGCCATATCCGCGGCAGCAGGACGAATTAAGTCCTCCACAATAGTATGGGGCTTGCCTGTCCTAGCCACTCGGTAGCTCACCATATAAGACGCTTCTAGCCCCTTCTTATTAATGGTATCGGTTGCTTTTATACATATCTTACTACTCAAAAGTCGTCTATATTCTTGCTCAAAAAACTCCTGTGTCTTATTTTTCTAATTGTCATGTTTCGTTTCTAAATGTCTGTGCAAGAGTGAAGGTTTCCCGCGAGAGAGTAATGGTTAATGTGATTGGATGTTAATTATTTGACTAGGCTACCTGTATTTGACATTGTGTTGTTGTTTCGATGAACACTAGATGGTTTAATTTTATTTTTGGCAGTGAAACGAGACTACGCGTACCCCAGTTTGGGAATACCTGGTTTAGGGGGTTGGTCTAACATGACATCACTTCCTTCTCTCCACAGGAAGTCTACTGACAGATGAACACCAGGGCATGGTGCACTACCACTTGACTGACAAGACTCTCACCTGGGCACAGGTAACTATCTCTCTTTCTTTTTCTCAGCCGGTCCCTATTCACTCCCTAACTCTTCTCCTTGGCCCTAACCTGTCAGCCAACCTGTCTTTTAGACTGTAAGAGCACCATCTAGTCAAGATCTAACCTGTCAGCCAACCTGTCTTTTAGACTGTATAAGAGCACTGTCTAGTGGAGGAAGAGTGTAATGACTCTTGGCACTAACTGTATTTGCCTTCGATTTGTATCTGACTACTCCACACTATTGAAGTTGTCAGATACAACTTTTGATTTCAGGCTAAGCACTGACTCACCCTATGTTTTCCCTCTTTCTCTTCCCTCTCTTCATCCCCCCATCCTCCCCAAGGTGTTTGGCACGCTGGAGGCAGCCAAAGAGAAGTACAACATCGATGACTACGCTGTGAGCCAGATCTCCCTGGAACAGGTATTCCTCAGCTTCGCCCAGTTCCAGCACTGCAGCAGGAAATAGATGGAGCGAGGAGGAAGAAGAGGGGAGCTTAATCTCTCTGTTTCTCTCTTTTTCTGTCTGTCCATCCGTCGTGTGTCTCTCCACTCTGTGTGGATGACCTGTGTACATGGACTCGACTATATGACACGCCACTGAGCTATGCTCAGGTCTTGATCTATACACACTTACATACACACAGACAGACACTGTGCAGTGATGGAGCAGAGGTTGAATCCCTGGACACCCGGACTTCAACGTGGCCGTGTTAACCCAGCTCCCTCTAACCCCGCTGGGCTAGGACCACCAACCAGACTGGACCCGTTGATCCAAGCCTGGGTCTTAACCATCAACCACTCCTTTCTCTTCTGTTCAATCAGTTTGTGTGTTGGACATTTAGGCCAGTCCAGAGGCAAGGTTAGGGTTAGGGAGTTCGGTTTAGAGGGGGGGTTCTGCTATACGACCAAGTAACGGATCTTAGATGTTACCCCTTTTTTGTCTTTGCCGTTTAAAGACCGTGTATGGATACCACTGGATATGAGTGGTCTACTCTGTCTAATACAACTCAGCCTTGTGAATGTGTGACAGACAGGGTTGTGAACTTGTATGCAGCTTTCTTTGTGTTATGTATGATTTTTGTCTTCTCATATGATTCTTGCTGTGGTCCTAAACAATAGTGCACAGTGGGTATTGTTCCTCACTGATATGATTGAAATATACAATGAAGCACTTCAAGTGAGGCAATTGTAAAACAAATCACAATTTTTTTTTGTCTTTATTATGGTAAATGCCATGCTCTAACGCTTGCTCGTCCTTTTTGGTCGGATGTAATAGATTCATGATACTGAAGCCACTTCCTGTAGGAAATCATTAGATTGGTTGGCAGGAACATTAGCTAACAATTGCATGTCTGAATGAACAACAACCTGCACTGCATGGCACATAAAAAGCGTGCTAGGTATTGAGATGCCCTCAGACCATCATCGAAATTCCTAATTGCAAGATTCAGAAAGAAAACACGTTGTCTCGATGGATTTGGGCATGTTGGGCTGTGTGGTTCCTATCCTTAGCATTGTGCCCACTGACTGAAGCACAACTTCCCTTTCTAGGGGCTACAGTAAGTTTGATGCAGTGTCATAGTTACAGAATCACTATATCCACCTGTTGAGTTCCAGATATGTTATTTGACTTTAAGGGATAGGTCAACGACCTTGTGAAATGTGAAATCGCTGAACTATCCCTTTAAGTGAGGTGTTTTTTGGTTGGTTTACCCACACTAATTTAACTGCAGCTTAAGCATTTCATGTTAACTTTATTTGTTTGTGTGCTGTCCCTTTACTGCTGTCAATTATAATACTACAGTACAACAATGTTATTCCTGAAGGCTGAAACAAAATTATGGTTTTGCTTATCAATGTGTAGATGCGTTACAGCTATGGACCAATGCACTGTTACGTCCCTTAATATAGAGCTTAGAGTACTTTACTATAGAGTAAAGTAACACACCGTCCAGTCAACCAATCAGTCACTTTTTTCCGTCCATTGGCTGTTTTTTTTCTATTGCAAACCCTTTCTTAACGTAATTAAATGAAGAGGTTGAATGAGAATGTGCGGTTTAAAGACAATAGCTTCCACAAGAATTAAAGTATTTCTGTCCAGACAGAGAATTCCTGCTTCTTGTCCCAGCATTCCATTTATACATTATTTTGCTTTGTGGAAAATGTTTAAGCCAAGTCCAAAATGTTGTCCTCTTGTGTCTAGACATGCTAACTCTCCTTTGTTCTCCCAATGCTACACTGGTTGATGTGGTTATGTATCTAAACTATCAACAGTAGTCATGGGAGCATAAACATCTTAAAGGGATAGCTGACATTTTTGTTGTTGACGTTTTCACTTAAAAGTAAACTGTCCATTTTAAAAGAATGTTTGTGAAGATGGTTAACTTATCAATGCAACTGACTGTAAAACAGCCTCACACAAGGACCATGAAGGATCAGCTCTGCCCCCCCCTCATAGCTCACTCAATCTAACGAGGTGACTTTTTTTTTTTTTTTTTTTTTTAAGCACTTTTGAAGTAAACCTCCGCAACAATAGCTGTTTCTGGGATGGTTGAACCTAAGCACTGCGTAGGATAGTTGACAAACTGATAGACAAGTGGTTACAGTCAACACTTAAACAGGCTGACGTTCATGTTTGGGCTCTGTCCTGGGCTCTGTCCTGACAAATTATGTTTTTGTTACGTTTCTACATATCATATAGATGCCAGTTCATCTATATGGACATGTCTTACAGCTACTTTTTGAGAATCAACCGCAACATCTCATTTTGAGTTAAGTAAAAGAGAACTTGAAAACATTGTGATGATGAGGATGCATATGATTAGAATTAAATACAATGTATCATATTTAAAAAAGGGAATCTTCATCATTGTACTCGTATGTACTGTATCATGGAACTAACCTTGTCTACTGTATAATTACTGCTATTATTTTTTTATTAAATTTGCTATAAGCAAATTGAAACAAAAACAAGTATTCCTTTACTTTAGAAACACCACACTCCCATTATACCTAATCAATGATGAGGTATTTCTAATAAGCCAGCTGTTCTTCAAATGTAGAAAACTGGACCAGCTGGACTCAGCCAGTAGTACACTGTGGTCATATACTGTTAACACCTATATGCTTTGTTTGTGAATCAGAGCATGACCTGTGTGTATCCCCTCGTAGTTACAACCCAGTTTTTCTCTGGTGTTTTCAGAGGGAAAGGCACAGAAACTTTGACGAGGGACAGAAATCTTGTCTACGTGAAATCCATGTTCTACATTCTGTTGAGCCTGTTCTGTTATGTTGAAAAATATGGTCAGCATATACTGTCCCCTCGGAAAGTATTCAGACCCCTTGACTTTTTCCAAATTTTATGTTACGGACATATTCTAAAATGGATTAACACAATTATTCCTCAGCAATCTACACACAATACCCCAGAATGACAAAGCAAAAACAGGTTTTTAGACATTTCTGCAAATGTATTAAAAGTAACAGAAATACCTTATTTACATAAGTATTCAGACCCTTTGCTATGAGACTCGAAATTGAGCTCCGGTGCATCCTGTTTCCATTGATCATCCTTGAGATGTTTCTACAACTTGATTGGACTCCACCCGTGGTAAATTCAATTGATTGGACATGATTTGGAAAGGCACACACCTGTCTATATAAAAGGTCCCACAGTTGACAGTGCATGTCAGAGCAAAAACCAAGCCATGAGGTCGAAGGAATTGTCCATAGAGCTATGAGACAGGATTGTGTAAAGGCACAGATCTGCAGCATTGAAGGTCCCCAAGAACACAGTGGCCTCCATCATTCTTAAATTGAAGTTTGGAACCACCAAGACTCTTCATAGAGCTGGCTACCCGGCCAGGCTGAGCAATAGGGGAAGAAGAGCCTTGGTTAGGGAGGTAACCAAGAAACCGATGGTCACTCTGACAGAGCTCTAGAGTTCCTCTGTGGAGATGGAAGAACCTTCCAGAAGGACAACCATCTCTGCAGCACTCCACCGATCAGGCCTTTGGTAGAGTGGCCAGACTGAAGCCACTCCTCAGTAAAAGGCACCTCAAGACTCTCAGACCATGAGAAACAACCTTTCACTCAACGTCAACAAAACAAAGGAGATGATCGTGGACTTCAGGAAACGGCAGAGGGAGCACCCCCCTATCCACATCGACGGGACAGCAGTGGAGAAGGTAGAAAGTTTTAAGTTCCTCTCCAAACACATCAGGGATAAACTGAAATGGTCCACCCACACAGTGTGGTGAAGAAGGTGCTACAGTGCCTCTTCAAACCTCAGGAGGCTGAAGAAATGTGGCTTGTCACCTAAAACCTTTACAGATGCAAAATTGAGAGCATCCTGTCGGGCTGTATCATCACCTGGTACGGCAACCATACCGCCCACAACCGCAAGGCTCTCCAGAGGGTGGTGCGGTCTGCACAACGCATCACCGGGGACAAACTACCTGCCCTCCAGGTCACCTACAGCACCCGATGTCACAGGAAGGCCAAAAAGATCATCAAGGATAACAACCATCCGAGCCACTGCCTGTTCACCCCGCTACCATCCAGAAGGCGATCTCATGGCCATCAGACTGTCAAACAGCCATCACTGACACAGAGAGGCTGCTGCCTACATACAGACTTGAAATCATTGGCCACTTTAATAAATGGATCACTAGTCACTTTAATAATGCTACTTTAATAATGTTGACATCTTGCATTACTCATCTCATATGTATATACTGTATTCTATACCATCTATTGCATCTTGCCTATGCCGCTCGGTCGATGCTCATCCATATATTTATATGTACAGTTGAAGTCGGAAGTTTACATACACCTTAGCCAAATACATTTAAACTCAGTTTTTCCACAATTCCTGACATTTAATCCAAGTAAAAATTCCCTGTCTTAGGTCAGTTAGGATCACCACTTTATTTTAAGAATGTGAAATGTCAGAATAATAGTAGAGATAATGATTTATTTCAGCTTTTATTTCTTTCATCACATTCCCAGTGGGTCAGAAGTTTACATACACTGAATTAGTATTTTGTAGCATTGCCTTTAAATTGTTTAACTTGGGTCCAACGTTTCGGGTAGCTTCCCACAATAAGTTGGGTATATTTTGGCCCATTCCTCCTGACAGAGCTGGTGTAACTGAGTCAGGTTTGTAGGCCTCCTTGCTCACACACGCTTTTTCAGTTCTGCCCACAAATCTTCTATAGGATTGAGGTCAGGGCTTTGTGATGGCCACTCCAATACCTTGACTTTGTTGTCCTTAAGCCATTTTGCCACAACTTTGGAAGTATGCTTGGGGTCATTGCGTCAATATATCCACCTAATTTTCCTTCTTCATGATGCCATCTATTTTGTGAAGTGCACCAGTCCCTCCTCCAGCAAAGCACCCCCACAACATGATGCTGCCACCCCCATGCTTCACGGTTGGGATGGTGTTCTTCGGCTTGCAAGCCTCACCCATGTTCCTCCAAACAGTTCTATTTTTGTTTCATCAGACCAGAGGACATTTCTCCAAAAAGTACGATCTTTGTCCCCATGTTGCAAACCGTAGTCTGGCTTTTTTATGGCGGTTTTGGAGCAGTGGCTTCTTCCTTGCTGAGCAGCCGTTCAGGTTATGTCGATCTAGGACTCTTTTTACTGCACAAGCATTTCGCTACACTCGCATTAACATCTACTAACCATGTGTATGGTTAGCAGATGTTAATAACATTTGATTTGAAGATTCTCTGGTCTAATGAAACCAAGATTGGCCTGAATGCCAAGCGTCACATCTGGTGGAAACCTGGCACCATCCCTACCTTGAAGCATGGTGGTGGCATCATCATGCTGTGGGGATGTTTTTCAGTGGCAGGGACTGGGAGACTAGTCAGGATCGAGGCAAAGATGAACGGAGCAAAGTACAGAGAGATCCTTGATGAAAACCTGCTCCAGAGCGCTCAGGACCTCAGACTGGGGCAAAGGTTCACCTTCCAACAGGACGGAGTGGCTTCTGGACAAGTCTCTGAATGTCCTTGAGTGGCCTAGCCAGAGCCCGGACTTGAACCCGATCGAACATCTCCCGAGAGAACTGAAAATAACTGTGCAGCAACACTCCCCATCCAACCTGATAGAGCTTGAGAGGATCTGTAGAGAAGAATGGGAGAAACTCCCCAAATATAGGTGTGCCAAACGTGTAGCATCATACCCAAGAAGACTTAAGGCTGTAATCACTGCCAAAGGTGCTTCAACAAAGTAAAGGGTCTGAATACTTATGTAAACGTGATATTTCCATTTTTCTTTCATAATAAATTAGCAAACATTTCTTAACCTGTTTTTGCTTCATCATTATGGGATATTGTGTGTAGATTGAGGATACTTTCCGAATGCTCTATGTGGCTCTGAGCCGGCCATAGAGTTGGATAGAGGGCAAACTTGGCCCAAACTTGCCTGATGACGAGCGAGTGGAGGAGTCTCATTTAACTAGGCGCATTTTTGTCCACTTTCCCTCTCCTCGCCGCTTCTCCTTGATTACCTTTGACCTTTTTCAAAAGGAGGCAAGAGAGGATGGAGGAGAGAGGACGCAGGAGCTGAGCAAACCATTTGAGAAAAGGCCTATGGTTTGAGGAAGGATCCTAGAGATGTAGTAGAGTACTCATCTCCTATATTTACAATAGACACTTCCGTGACAGCATGGGCAGTGCCATTGAGGGCTATCTCAATTTTAAAGTAGTCGATTTCTACTTCTTAAAGACCCACTCAGTTGACTACTTTAAAATTGTGAAAGCCCTCCATGACGCTGCCCATGCTAAAACAACAGGCTTTGGGCCAAGTGCCTCTATCCAACTCAGTGGGCCCTATGCATACATATAGCTACACCTGAATAGATCCCACCCTCAGTCATGTCCCTCCCCCACATTCCTGTGTTCCTGGGGGCAGCGCATAGAGATCAATGAGGAAGTCCTCAGTGGCCCAGTGAACACAGATTGACAAGATGGGTTATGTAGAAGATCTTCTCCTCCAGACTCCCAGCATGGTGACACTGCTGGGGGCTGTGCTTTTTCTGCCTCCTCTCCTCAGGTTCCAGCTCTGAGGAACAGAGGAAGGAGCCTCCAGGACCCAGGCCGCTGCCCCTCCTTGGTAACATGCTCCAGCTGAATCTCAAGAGGCCCTACCGCACCCTTTGTGAGGTGAGAATTCCTGAGTTGCTTTAAAAAATATATTTCCTAAAATTGTTTTTAACTTGACCTGTGTGGCTATAAGCTTTATTTAGAGTTTCAACCAAAAGTTATAGTAGAAATGTTTTGAGAATTTGAATAATTTCTCTCCCTGAAATCTTAATTTGGAGCATAGGAGAAGTACAAACTCACCTAAACAAACACATGAGTTAGCCAACTACTGTCGTTCAAAGATCGATTTGTAGGACTTTGTGACTGAAATGTTGAATTTAATACATTTTCAACTTCCAAGAACACAGTTTGCTGGAGTCAATTCAAGTAGTTTGCAAAAAAATAACAAATATTGAATAATTGTCAACAGTGTGACAGGTAACGCGTTTGACACAACCAAACAAAGAATTATGCTGCCTTCAATATCATCTCCATTGTGTACGGCAGCAGGTGTGAATACAATGAGTTCCAAGGCATGGTGGACAGACAATGAGACCATAGACCTTACAGGCTCTGCACCTATTCAGGTACCGTCTACTTATTTAGTGCACTTTGTTTCTAAATCTTTTTTTTTTCTCAGGAAACTAAGAGGCAGTTCACCAGACCTTGTCCGAAAGCAAACCCTGGAGGTATGGAGAGGTAACGCAGTAACTTTCAGCAGTGGCATCACATATTGCTTAGGGGTCCTAGTTGACTTTTATTTTCAGTTTTTACATTATTGTTTCAGAGGCAAAGGTTTCAGTTTTTATAATTATTTCAGTTTACTAGCTAGTTTTAGTTTACTAAAATAACCTTGGAGTTGTCGTCATCATGTGTGTTCTTTGAATCAGCCATGTGACTTCTATATGTTCTCTGTGGGTCTGTGTCTGTCAGGATGCAGGCCCCATGGACTCCTTCTACCACGACGATAACCTCATGTATTCTGTGATGATTCTGTTTGCTGCTGGTACCGGCACCACGATTTAACTTGTCAAATCATTAGGAAATTAACAGAAAATTACAGCTCATGATCAGATCAGAGGCAATATAATGCTTTTAACTGTTCGTCAGCACAGCAATTATATTGTGGTTGCTAGTTTTACTTCCTGTGATGCCCTTAAGAAGGGATTTCAGTCATTATAATGAAAAACAAATCATTTAATTTTAAGAAAATGCCTCATGGGGACAAAAAGTTTATTAAATGTAATTGAACGTTGAGAATTCGCTGTCATTGGAAGACACCTCAGTAATATGGATCTGCACTTGATCAGGGGCCATAGAGTGCTTGTCATCATTATCAGGTTCAGTCAAAACCTTGCTGCAGTCCTCGGTGACCGCTAAAATGATATTAGAGTGGGCATCTCTGTTTGGCTCAATCTCCAAGGTAGGGATGTCGACATCCTCCCTGGACAGGAGTTGGATGGTGGTAGTTAAATATCTGCGCACCAGGGGTTGCCATTCGTTGGTGTCAGGGAGCTCTTCCGCTCGGCTTTTACAGATGAAGCTTCCACCATATTTGCCTGCCAGTGTGGTGACAATGACTGGAATATCTCCTGTGATGGATTCAAGGTCCTCCATGAGTTGGTCCGCCATGAGGTGTTGGTAGGCCGATGAGACCCCATGGACAATTGGTTCCCACTGATCCCATTGGTCAGAGGACTCTACTCCTGAACCTCCAGTGTTGAAGCTTCCACCACTAATAAGTGGGGAGGACGGGGAGAAGTCACGGACCCATTCAGTGTCGTAAGATGGTGCATATGCATATTTGTCACCAATGATCTTGTGCCAATTCTGATAGAGATTTGATTCTTTCAAACCTCTCAGCATACTTCCTGGTGTCCCTTCTGAAAGAGACACCATGGCAACACAGTATAAGGAAACAATCGGGTTTCATTTTTTTACGAATGAAGAGTGAAAGTTTTGTCTAGTTTTGATTATTGTCATGAAGTTGCCCTGTTGGTGAGGTTTATGACCCCCCCATAAATACCTTTCCCCCTTTTCTCTCTCTACTCTACAGAATGGACTCTTGGAACACCCTTTGTTAACATAGTGAGAGTATGGTAACATCAAAAGGTTGGGGAAAATAACAATCTTTCTGTAATCCAACCAGTTGAAAGTGTCCGTTGGTACTTAAAGAATATGATGTCAGATCAGTTGTTGTCTGGGACATTCTATCTAGGACATAAATTGTATCTTGGAAAGTCTACACATTCTAGTTATCAGATTCACATGGAATTGTTGTGCAATTTAAATGTTTAAATATGAAACTATGTGTGAAAAGATTAAATGTAATTTTAGCTTCTAAATGAGAGAATTGTATTCATAAGTAAGCTATGCTCGCTCAGTGGCCATGCCCGTGAATAGACGTTGGTTGAGAACTATGAAACAAGCCCTTCTCTCCCCCACTACAAAAGCCCTTTGACGAAAGTCAACCTTGTGTTCCCGATGACGTGAGGACTGATGTCCATATGTTTAAAAGGGCTATTATCAACTACAACTTAACGAAATTAACTTCAGTTCCCGACAACGTGAGGACTGGTGCCCATACGTTCAAAAGGGCTAATTTCAATGTGAGGTGACGATCACCACGCTGGAAGGATACATTTCGACTACACCAGCCAGAATACGGCCCGAGCTGAGTATGGCAACTTGGTATGAACTTTGAAATCTTATTCACTAAAGAAGTGATACATCATAGACGTCGAGTTATCAGCAGCAGCTGTAAAAATGCGTGGCCTAGGAAAGGACGAACAGAACGACAGGGTACTACAACCTACAGGGTACTACAACCTATCCGCCCAGAAATATTCTTCATGTTATTTTGGCATTAATATGTGTCTCATATCAGTTTGCAAACACTGTAAAACAAATTATAATAATTTAGTTAATAAAGCCGCATACAAACAGTCTCTTTTTTGCTTTCTTGAGTAAAGCAGCTCCAAAATGCAGGTGTTTCAGCCTAGCTCAGTGCTTTCTGTGGTGGTGGGGCAACCAGCGGAAAATACGGAGCGTAGGTGTTGGTAATGTTCTCTAGTTGTGCCACCTCGAAAATTCACGTTCTATCTACAGTAGCTTTGATTGGACTGATCATGTCAACATCATACTTTCAAACTCTTAGCTAGCAGTCATCATCATCAATCAAATCGACAATCTACTGGCTAATACTCTTTAATCATTTTCATATGAAGAGAAATAATGAAGAGAAATTATAGATAAAATGTATCGGTGCTCATCGGCCATTGGACATAAACATTACACAAGTTGGAAATCGCAAATTCAACAATGAGTGGTTGTAAGGAATCAGTGACAGTGGCTAACTACAAGCATTGTAAAGCAATCACTAGCCTGCTATTCAGTGGCGTGGCTGTGTGGTCCCAAATCTGGGATTAAGTGTCTCTTTTCCAAGTTGGCCATGCTGTCAATGAAGCATGATTTGTGCCGTGCTCAAAACAACTTTTAACTTGGAACTGAAAACTTGCCTTCAGTGAGTTCAAGACAACTGGGAATTCCGGAAAAAACGAGCTCCGACTGGGAAATACGCTTTGAACGGTCATCCAATTCGGAATTGTAAGTCGGGTTCTCGGGCCTCTTTCTAGAGCTCCGACCTGAAGATCACTGACGTCATCATGATTCAACCTTGTCTTGAAAGCACCATAAATCCAGAGAATGACAAACTTTGCCCACAAAGGACCGCTGCGCCACCTTCCTGTTCAAGTGAGCACAACAAGGGGAGTCCAAAAATGTATAGTATGCTGCTGCATAAATGATGTAATATGCCAGGGAGCTATGTATACTGTAGCTAAGAAAGTAATACTAAGTGTATGTTGTGTAGTAAGGATGATAGTAGCCCATGTGCCTCACCCTAATAATTTGGTCTATTTACCCCTCTTCATTTTGCCTACTGTTCTGACTTGGTGGTGCACATGTAGCCTATAACCTGTTTTAGAGAAATTTTGTAAGAGCTTTCATTGTCTGCTTATATGCCCCCCTTATCTTATGGTCCTGACTTGATGTACAGGGATAACACTGCAAGAACGGCCCATGTTCTGAATTCTGTGGCTGTTAATTTCAAAAGTGCTGAACAAATAGTTATATTGATATGTCTGTCCTAGCTCGCTCATTAATGTCTTAATCGAAATTACGGATTGCTTATCATCCCTTTATGCCAAATGTTTGTACATCTCAATTGTCATTAGAAACCACATTTGTTTAAGCAAGTCAGCCATATCAGCTGTGTTTTTTTAAGACAGTAAATGAGGCTGAATGAACTGTTTCGCTGCCAGACAAGGCTTCGCTGATAGCCAGATGTACTAGTGGTAAGATTTTGGGACAGCTTTATGTAGATCCTAACAGTGTGGGCACCGGTTGTCACCGTTATAGTGCAATTCATGAATTGTTTAGTGTTGTGTGGTGGTTTTGATGGTATGCATTCCACTTATTTTTAGCCCCACCAAGATTTAAAATCAGCACTGATGTGGACTAACAGTTAGACAAGCAAAAAAGTAGATTCTGACAGTGTATAATGCATAAACGTTTAACAAAACCCCCCAAAATATAAAGGCACTTGTGTAGAAAAGTTAATATGCCTTTATTGCAACTTGGCTAATGCATGGCAAGGATGAAAAAGAATAGTTTGTTACTATTAGCAACAAATATTTTCATTCCTCTGTATAGAACAGATTTGCAGACTTTAGCAATGCTTCCACATTTATTTATTTCGAGTTTTTTCAAAGAGCAAATAGTCAATTACATTATCAAATACCATAACTGAAGCAAGATCTGGTCAAATGGAAAAGGTTTTACAATGAAAACAAGCGTTTCTTATTGGACAAGTTAGTCCCTCCAAGTTTTGGACGGTTTGCTTCTTAGTAAATACAGCCTTGATAATCATATTTTTTTTGCATTAAATTAAAGATCTGTTCTTTTCATTATTCAAAATGTGGCCTCTAACACTTAAGTAATATCAAGAAAATAATTCCATTACAAATGGAAGCACAGTCAATATAAAGATAATACAAAACTGGAGACCTATTGCACAAATGTCAAAATGTATTCATGATATATACAAAAACAGCTGTATCTGATATTATCCACCATGACCATCCAACTGTCTAAAGGGAAGATACATTGTGGATAACCTTGACTAAATGAAGCTTGACTTTATATCCTCATCTTTAACACAAAGTTGTTGAATGATTTTATAAAATACTATAATGTTTAAGGATAAAAAATTTACCATAGAGTTTGGGGGAAATATGAGTAATTAAGTACAAGATAAATGTGTGAACTCTGAGAGGAAAATATTTAAGTATTTAAGGAAAAATACATTATCTGTCACCTGTAACTTCAACCTGGGCAGCAGGTAGTCTAGCGGTTAGAGGGTTGGGCCAATAACTGAAAGGTTGCTAGTTTGAATCCCAGAGCCAACAAGATAACAAAAATCAAGCGATGTGCCCTTGAACAGGAAAGTTAACCCTAACTGCTCCAGGGTTGCCATGGATAATGGCTGACCCTGGCCGTGACCACACTCTCCCGCATGACTAAGGGAGTGTTGGGATATGCAAAAAACACATTTCAATCTCACAAATGTGTATAACACACACTTGTATGTGTAAAACAGGACAAATAAGCCCTCATCAAATTATTAATTTGTACTATTTAGTATCAGGCTGTGAGAGTCTATAAGTTACGTACGTTGAGCCCAGACTCATCTCAGATCTGGCTCACAGCACAGAGCTGGTGAGGTGAAGGATTGAGGGTCAACCCCACTGCTAGTGTCAGGTCCAGATCATCCTCTGTTACTCCAGGAGGAGGAGAGAAACGAAAGTGCTGCAGGAGGGAGGTGGAGAAGAGGAAGAGCGCCATTCTGGCTAGACCCTCCCCCAGACACATCCTACGACCTGCGAGAGACCAAATATATAGGAAATAGCATGAAGTCTGTCCAAGGGGCTACCACAATTGGTCTACTTTTTGCTATGAAATAATTTTCTAAATGAGAAGTTGATGTACCTGCAGAGAAGGCCATGAAGGCGCTCCTCTTGACAAATCCTCCCTTCTCATCCAGAAAGTGGGTGGGGTTAAAAGTGTGGGGGCTCTCCCATTCGCTATCGTCTTGTAGGACGGTCAGTAGAGGAATCACAGACGTCCCCTGCAGTGAGAGTGAAGCATAGGACACTTATATTCAGAGTAAAAGTGATGAAACTTGGTTTCATAAATGAAGTGCACACTTGAAAGGAGTGGATTACAATCTTTTCAGGACGATTTTATTTATGCATTTTATCAGATTTGGACAGCCAGGTACATTATCTGACCTTGATGAAGAAGCCCTGGAAGGTGACGTCTCAACTGGTGGTGTGAGGGATGGCCATGGTTGCAATGTTGGCCAGTCTCTGATGCTGTGATCCATGAGATCCAGTGTAGGGCAGGTTCTTCCTGTCCTCTACCAAGGGCTGACGACTTCCTATGACCCTGCTGATCTCCTCCTGGACCTGATCTGAGACAGAAATGATTCTGAGTTACTGCAGTGAAACTTAGAAACCTTAGTTAATGTTTAACCTTTATTAACCCAGCCATCCTAAACTAGTTACCTAACCTGTGCTTCTAGTTAACCCTTTGCCAATGGTTACAACTTGTAACACCACGAGTGCCTCAGTGTTTTGTCTCAGGGAATGTGTGTGTGGGCGTTTGTGTTTATATCAACCCTTACCTTGTATGTGAGGGTACTTGGCCATTAGCAGCAGACCCCAGCGCAGGGTTGTCCTGGTGGTGTCGGTGCCAGCACCAAACAGGTTAGCAACACTAAATACCAGGTTGTTGTCATGGTAGAGAGAATCCATATTGCCAGATTCCTGTACCAGCAGAAAACAGGTTAGTAACACTAAATACCAGGTTGTTGTCATGGTAGAGTGAATCCATATTGCCAGATTCCTAAAAGAAACACTCTCAGATTACATATTAATTATGCACAACAGTTGCTTAAGGAGCTGTTGTAAGATATTCACAGATAATCAACACATTCTATTAAAGCAGCTTGAGGAACTGTTTGAGTGTTTGAGTTTACATGTGATTCTGCTGATAAGGACATAACTCTAGTTCTAACCTCCCTCTGGCATTCAGTCGTATGCATACATGTTAGTGGTGGACAACTCAAGTACGTTGTGTTCTGCTGCAGTATCCAAGTACACAACAGGGTGGAATTAAAAAGTATAATATTTTGTATAGTTCTACTGAGCAATATCGATGCAACACTTAGTTATGTATGAGTGAGATGCAGATTCTGCATGAGCTAATCATACCTTCAGGATCTGCTTTCAGACAAGGAACGAGTCCACAAAGCCTCTACACATCTGAGGGTTCAGAGTCTCCTTCAGGCCCCTCACCAGCTCTCCCACCTCCATATCGACAATTTCCTTCAGACTCGTCAGGTTCTTAATCCATGGACCCAACCAGGGGAACATGTTATATATCTATACAGAGATACAGGTAGAATACGCATAAAAGTATATTTTGCTTAAATAAATGACTTATAATATTAATACATTTAACAACATATTATACAGACCAGATATGTAACGATGTGCGCTGAGAGTCAGGAAGCAAGTTCAGGAAGTGCGTGTTTTAATAAATAAACGCAACACAAACAAGAAACACGATCAATGCACAGACGTACACTGGAACAGAAACAATAACGCCTGAAGAAATAACCAAAGGGAGTGATATATATATATATATAGGGAAGGTAATCAGGGAGGTGATGAAGTCCAGGTGAGTCTGATGATGCGCAGGTGCGCACGTAACGATGGTGACAAGATGACTATAGTTCTATTATTAAATATATACATATATACATATTAAATTACATGTACATTTTATAAATAAACTAAATTAAATACATATGTAATTATATATTATGTATAAGTAGCCTAGAGGTTAGACCATCGGACCAGTAAGCGCAAGTTAGCTGGTGTAGGGACCGACGCTGGAGTAGAGAAGCAGGTACGGGGAGTCAACATTTAATGAGGAACAGACATGGAGCAGGACAAGAACAGCATCATAACCGGGTAATACACAGACGTAAGACAATCAATGCAGCAGCGGGGAACAGAGCTGGGGAACTGACAAATATAGGGGAGTTAATAAACAGGTGATTGAGTCCAGGTGAGTCCAATAAATCGCTGATGCGCGTGACGATGGAAGGCAGGTGTGCGTAAAGACGGTGGCAGGAGTGTGTAATGCAAGGCAGCCTGGCGCCGGGAAGAGCGGGAGCAGGCGTGACAGCTGGTTCGAGCACTTAACACTAATTTGCTCCAGAAGAGCTATACTACCATGGCTGACCCTGTAAAACAACACATTTCACTGCACCTATCTGGTGTCAGTGACAATAAAACACACACACACACACACATACACACAGTGCGTTGGCAAAGAATTTAGACCCCTTGCCCTTTTGTACATTTTGTTACATAACAGCCTTATTCTAAAATGGAGATTGTTTGGGATGACTGCAGAGTGAATGAAAAGTAGCTAACAAGTGCTCAGCATATATGGGACCTAATTAAAGACTGTTGGAAAGGCATTCCAGGTGAAGCTGGTTGTGTGCAAAGCTGTCAAGGCAGCTTTGCACACTCTTGTCATGGTTACTTTGAAGAATCTCATATAATATATATTTTGATTTGTTTAACACTTTTTTGGTTACTACATTATTCCATGTGTTATTTCATAGTTTTGATGTCTTCACTATTATTCTACTATGTAGAAAATAGCAAAACTAAAGAAAAACCCTTGAATGAGTAGGTGTGTCCAAACTTTTGACTGGTACTGCACGTTGGTTGTTTTGCTCTAGGACGCCCACAGGCCTCACTAGACTCATCGAACGGTCCCCCGGTACTAGCTGAAAAATGAATGGAAGTAGAGTGCCTTCAGAAAGTATTCACATTGGTTTGTATAAAATATATTGCAACTGTGAATGTTCGCTTTTCTGTTCACTTGCATGGCTCTTTGAAGTTCAGACAACTGTTTGCAGATTGTCCATTGGGCCAGGCGTGAATGTTCTGGTAGTATAATATTGTATTCAAAATGTATAGTTAGGGAGACCTATATTATAGGACCATCAACAGGAAATTAAATATGCTAAATTGAGAGCCTGTGAGAAGGTCTGTTTGAGGGTTTTGTGTATGCAGGAAAAGTAATGTATTCTTTTTACAGAATAGTAAAACTAATAAACCGACATTACAATATGCCTTGCTCATATCGATATCATATTGAATTATCACTATTGGTGCTCAGCACAAATAATTACATATTTATGCATATGTGTATCACATTTGTATTTATGTATTTAATAATCTAATAATAGTTGTGGTGTGTTATGTTATAATTAATATAATGTCGCTTTATGCATATTCTACCTGAATCTCTGTGTAGATGTACAACATGTTTCCCTGGTTGGGTCCGTGGATAAAGAACCTGACACGTCTGAAAAAGAATATTGCTGATACGAAGATGGAGGTGACAGAGCTAGCGAGGGGCCTGAAGGAGACTCTGAACCCTCAGATGTGTAGAGGCTTTGTGGACTCATTCCTTGGCTGAAAGCAGATCCTGGAGGTATGAAGACTTCATGCAGAATCTGCATCTCACTCATTCATAACAAAGTGTTGCATTAATATTGCTCAGTATAACTATACAGAATAGAATTAATCAATAAGGTCTGGGGGGGGGAGTATATGGCCAATTTACCACAGCTAAGGCACTGCACGATGCGAAGTGCCTGTATACAGTCCTTAGCCATTGTATATTGGCCATATACCACAAAATCCAGAGGTGTGTTGTTGGTGTTATAAACTTGTTACCAATATAATTAGAACAGTAAACGAGTAATTTTGCGTCACACCTGTTGTATATTGTCTAAATTGCAGAGTTGGCGCCGACAAAGATGGACGCATCGCTTCGTGTTCTTAGGAAACTATGCAGTATTTTGTTTTTTTACGTATTATTTCTTACATTGTTACCCCAGGAAATCGTAAGTCTTATTACATAGAGCCGGGAGGAACTATTGGATATAGGAGCAGCGTCAACTTACCAACATTACGACCAGGAATACGACTTTCCCGAAGCGGATCCTCTGTTTGGACCACCACCCAGGACAATGGATCGGATCCCAGTAGGCAACCTAAAACATTCGGCGGGGCAGACGGAGCGGTCTTCTGGTCAGGCTCCGTAGAAGGGCACATCGCCCACCGCTCCCGCGTATACTACTCGCCAATGTCTCTTGACAACAAGGTAGACGAAATTCGAGCAAGGGTTGCCTTCCAGAGAGACATCAGAGATTTTAACATTCTTTGTTTCACGGAAACATGGTTCACTCGGGATATGTTATCAGAGTCGTTACAACCACCCGGTTTCTTCACGCATCGCGCCAACAGAAACAAACATCTCTCTGGTAAGAAGAAGGGCGGGGGTGTATGCCTTATGATTAACGAGTCGTGGTGTGATCATAACAACATACAGGAACTCAAGTCCTTTTGTTCACCTGAACTAGAATTCCTTACGATCAAATGCCGACCGCATTATCTACCAAGCGAATTCTCTTTGATTATAATCAAAGCCGTGTATATCTCCCCCCCAAGCAGCCACCTCGACGGCCCTGAAAGAACTTCATTGGACTCTATGTAAACTGGAAACCACATTCTGAGGCAGCATTTATTGCTGCTGGGAATTTTAACAAGGTTAATCTGAAAACAAGGCTCCCTAAAATTTATCAGCATATCGAATGCGCGACCCGGGCTGGTAAAACTAGATCCTTTCCACGCTTCAAGATTGCTTTGATCACGTGGACTGGGATATGTTCCGGACAGCATCGGACAATAACATTGATGTATATGCTGATTCGGTGAGCGAGTTTATTAGCTAGTGCATCAGTGATGTGGTACCCACAGTGAATATTAAAACCTTCCCCAACCAGAAACCGTGGATTGATGGCAGCATTCGCGCAAAACTGAAAGTGCAAAGCACTGCTTTTAATCATACCGGAAACATGACCGAATACAAACGGTGTAGCTATTCCCTCCGCAAGGCAATCAAACAAGCTAAGCGTCAGTATAGAGACAAAGTAGAGTCACAATTCAACGGCTCAGACACGAGACGTATGTGGCAGGGTCTACAGTCAATCACGGACTACAAAAAGAAAACCAGCCCCGTCGCGGACACCGATGTCTTGTTCCCAGACCAACTAAACAACTTCTTTGCTCGTTTTGAGGACAATACAGTGCCACTGACACGGCCCGCTACCAAAACCTGCGGGCTCTCCTTCACCACAGCCAACATGAGTAAAACATTTAAATGTGTTAACCCTCGCAAGGCTGCCGCCCCAGACGGCATCCCTAGCCGCGTCCTCAGAGTATGCGCAGACCAGCTGGCTGGTGTGTTTACGGACATATTCAATCAATCCCTATCCCAGTCTGCTGTTCCCACATGCTTCAAGAGGGCCACCATTGTTCCTGTTCCCAAGAAAGCTAAGGTAACTGAGCTAAATGACTATCTCCCCGTAGCACTCACTTCCGTCATCATGAAGTGCTTTGAGAGACTAGTCAAGGATCATATCACCTCCACCCTACTTGACACCCTAGACCCACTCCAATTTGCTTACTTCCCCAATAGGTCCACAGACGATGCAATCGCAATCACACTGCACACTGCCCTAACCCATCTGGACAAGAGGACTACCCATGTAAGAATGCTGTTCATCGACTACAGCTCAACATTCCACACCATAGTGCCCTCCAAACTTGTCATTAAGCTTGAGACCCTGGGTCTCAACCCCGCCCTGTGCAACTGGGTCCTGGACTTTCTGACGGGCTGCCCCCAGGTGGTGAGGGTAGGAAACATCTCCACCCGCTGATCCTCAACACTGGGGCACCACAAGGGTGCGTTCTCAGCCCTCTCCTGTACTCCTTGTTCACCCATGACTGCGTGGCCATGCACGCCTCCAACTCAATCATCAAGTTTGCAGACGACATTACAATGGTAGGCTTGATTACCAACAACGACGAGATGGCCTACAGGGAGGAGGTGAGGGCCCTCGGAGTGTGGTGTCAGGAAAATAACCTCACACTCAACGTCAACAAAACAAAGGAGATGATTGTGGACTTCAGGAAACAGCAGAGGGAGCACCCCCCCTATCCACATCAACGGGACAGTAGTGGAGAAGGTGGAAAGTATTTTTAGTTCCTCGGCGTACACATCACGGACAAACTGAAATGGTCCACCCACACAGACCGCTTGGTGAAAAAGACGCATCAGCGCCTCTTCAACCTCAGGAGGCTGAAGAAATGTGGCTTGTCACCTAAAACCCTCAAACTTTTACAGATGCACAATCGAGAGCATCCTGTCGGGCTGTATCACCGCCTGGTACGGCAACTGCTACGCCCACAACCGTAAGGCTCTCCAGAGGGTAGTGAGGTCTGCACAACGCATCCCTGGGGGCAAACTACCTGCCCTCCAGGACACCTACACCACTCAATGTCACAGGAATGCCAAAAATATCATCAAGGACAACAACCACCCGAGCCACTGCCTGTTCACCCCGCAATCATCCAGAAGGCAAGGTCAGTACAGGTGCATCAAAGCTGGGACCGAGAAACTGAAAAACCGCTTCTATCTCAAGGCCATCAGACTGTTAAATAGCCATCACTAACATTGAGTGGCTGCTGCCAACATACAGACTCAATCTCTAGCCACTTTAGTAATTGGACGTAACAAATGTATCACTAGCCACTTTAAACAATGCCACGTTATACAATGTTTACATACCCTACATTACTCATCTCATATGTATATGCTGTACTCTATACCTTCTACTGCATCTTGCCTAGGCCGTTCGGCCATCGCTCATCCATATATTTATATGTACATATTCTTAGTCATTCCCTTACACTTGTGTGTGTGTATAAGGTAGTTGTTGTGAAATTGTTAGATTACTTGTTAGATATTACTGCACGGCCGGAACTAGAAGCACAAGCATTTCGCTACACTCGCATTAACATCTGCTAACCATGTGTATGTGACCAATAAAATTTGATTTGAAATTACCCAGACATTCGGACAATCAGTATCCAGGAACCCAACTGCCGGGTTTATAATACTTATTACGCCAACTTGTGGTTCACTTTACTCCCGAAAACACAACTAACTTCAGTTGTCCAACACTAACATCCCACTGGGCACAGAAGTCAATTCAACATCTATTCGACGTTGATTCAACATAATTTAATTAAAATGACGTGGAAACAATGTTGATTCAACCAGTATGACTGAATGCCAGCTGAGGGAGGATATAACTAGTTCTCCTTATCAGTAGAATCACATGTAAACTCAGACTCAAACACTAAAACAGTTCCTCAAGCTGATTTAAAAGAATGTGATGATTATCTGTTTTGTTAGCTTTTTTGTTATTTTCCATATGTCAATCTCTGATAAGCTAGCCAGGAAAGGGCTAAAAATAGCCCATAATAATATATGCAGCCTTAGAAATAAGGTTAATTCAATTAACTTGCTAACATCAGATATATATTCATATATTAGCCATTTATGAGACTCACGTATATAATTCCTTTGATACATCATTAGCAATACAATGATAAAACACCTACAGAAGACACAGGATTGCCTATGGGGGAAGTGTTGCTGTATGTGTTCAGAGACATATCCCTTTAATGCTTAGAGAGGATCTCATGTTAAGTGTTATTGAAGTGTTGTGGTTGCAGGTTCACCTGCCTCCTCTAAAGCCTATTTTAGTGTAGCTCCTATAGGCCACCAAGTTCTGTCAGTATCCAGATAATGTGTGTGACATGCTTGATAGGGGCTCCCGAGTGGCGCAGTGGCCTTAGGCACTGCATCTCAGTGCTAGAGGTGTCACTACAGAGCCTGGTTCGATTCAAGGCTGTATCACAACCGGCAGTGATTGGAGTCCCATAGGGTGACGCACAATTGGGACAGCATTGTTAGGGTTTGGCCGGGGTAGGCCGTCATTGTAAATAAGAATATCACAACCATTTGATGTTGCCAATTATTTTAATGATAACTTCATTGGCATGGTGGCAAACTTAGGCAGGAAATGCCAGCAAAAAAGTGAGCCATCATATTGCATAAAGAAAATTAATAATAATGAAAATAAAAAGCATTGTAAGTTTGAATTTTGTAAAGTTAATATGGGAGAGGTGGAGAAATTATAGTTATCGATCAATAATGACAAACCTCCTGGCATTGACAACTGTCATGTCTTTAATCTGAGCCTTGAGAAGTGTTTGTCCTCAGGCCTGTAGGGAAGCCAAAGTCATTCTGCTACCCAAGAATGGTAAAGCAGCCTTTACTGGTTCTAACAGCCAATCTATCAGCTCTTAGCAAACTGTTGGAAAAAATTGTGTTTGACCAAAAGCAATGCTATTTCGCTGTAAACAAATTAGGACTTTCGGCATGCTTATAGAGAAGGGCACTCAACATGCACTGGCACAAATAAATGACTGATTGGTTGAAAAAAATGTATAATAAAAAGATTTCCGTGTAGCCTTTAATATTAGTGACCATAACGTGTTGAAAATCGTATGTGTTATGGCTTTTCAACCTCAGCTCTGAATCCACAGTATGGCATAAATGCATACAAAGAGGAGTCCAATCCATTCCCCCCTTCAGTCCGTATCCACCCGCCCGCATCCTCCTTCCCCACCTGGAAACCATGTCTCCCACCCCGCCAATATAAATTGATGGTTGGGATTACAGGATGCCAAGGTCATATTTTTCTATTGTAACGTGTGCGCTAGGAGTCGGGAAACAAGTTCAGGGAGTGAATCATTTTAATCAAACGAAACATAATACAAAACAAGAACAAACAACGCACAGACATTAAACTGAAACAGAAACAATAACGCCTGGGGAAGGACCCAAAGGGAGTGATATCAGGCAGGTGATTCTCAGGTGAGTCTGAGGTGCTGGTGCGCGTAACGATGGTGACAAGTGTGTTTAATAATGAGCAGCCTGGCGACCTAGAGCGCCGGAGAGGGATTATACGTGACATCTACATTCTGTTCCAGTTAAAGGATTGTTCAGATTGAATTAGATCTGTGGACCATACTTTAATGGCTAGCTCAGAATATGAGCTTACCAAAAGTTGTTTTTATATTATAGAGATCTGTCCTTTTGGGAGCCCAGATAATGTATTTACTAACCCCATCACTGGATGGTTCGGTAGTTGGGTTTCCCAAGGGACTCCATAGGCCAGCATAGCTGACTTTAGTTGTAAATATAGAAAGAAGGAGTTGCCTGGTAATGTGCTTGTATCTTTCAAATCTTGGAATGTTATTAAACCATTACTGTCCATGATATTGGTAAGGGTATGGATTCCACATTTGGGGGATGCAAAAAGACTGCATCCAGATCACAACACATTATTGTGACATTGGAGTATGAGCATGTCATAAATATATATTTCTGCCTGAAGTTGCAATCCACTCCTTTTGAGTGAGCACATTTATTAAACCAAGTTTCAGCACCTACTCTGAAAATAAGGTGTCCTATGCTTCACCCTCACTGCAGGGGACGTCTGTGATTCCTCTACTGATGTCGGTCCTACAGGACGATAGTGAATGGGAGAGAGCCCACACCTTTAACCCCTCCCACTTTCTGGATGAGAAGGGACGATTCGTCAAGAGTGACACCTTCATGGCCTTTTCTGCAGGTATATTAACTTCCATTATTTAGCTAATTATTTCATTGTAAGAAGTAGAGATTGTGGTAGCCTCTGGGACAGACTTCATGCTATTTTCCATATCATTGGTCTCACGCAGGCCGTAGGGTGTGTCTGGGGGAGGGTCTGGCCAGGAGGGAGCTCTTCCTCTTCTTCACCTCCCTCCTGCAGCATTTTCCTTTCTCTCCTTATAACATTATAAACATATTTTGTTTGTGATCGGTGCATAGGCTAATTCCAATATATTTTTATATTGAATTGCACGGAAGACCACTGTAGTGGAACATACTTTATAGAGTAAAGTTTATTTTAATTCAAAATAAATGTCATGTTCAGGGAAGAATGAATTTAATAAAGCTTCTGCTTTGCTTAAACCATTGCATTGTATAAAGCTCCATGGGTTTTTAAAACAGTCTGATATCAGGGTAAATCCATTTGAATTCCATCACTTTTTGACAGCACCCCATCTGATTTGAATAAAACTTCCATACATATACTCACCAGACAGTTTATTAGATACACCCTGTTCACGGAAATTGATCGCACTTATACAGAGTCACGTCAATTGCTATATAAAGCTGGTAGACAGGCAATGAGACATTAATTTACTGTTTGAATATTAGAATGGGCAAAAGGTGTGACCTAAGTGACTTTGTAGGTGGTATGATCGTCGGAGCAAGGCGCGCCGGATCCAGTATCTCCTTTCACGCACGACAGTGTCTAGGTTTTACAGAGATTGGTGCGACAAACAAAAAAAATCCAGTCAGCCACAATCCTGTGGGTGAAAACAGCTCATTGAGGAGGTTGAAGGAGAATGGCAAGAATCGTGCAAGGTAACAAGCGGACAGCAAACAGACCAATAAAACAGTGGTGTGTAGAATCTCGGCAACGCACACCTTGTTGATCCTTGTTGCAGATGGGCTATTGCAGCAGACGACCACACAGGGTTCCACTCCTATCAGGTAAAAACAAGAGGAAGCTCCATTGGGAACGCAATAACCAACCCTGCACAATTGAGGAGTGGAAAAACATTACCTGGTCTGACGAATCCTGTTTTCTGTTGCATCATGCTGATGGCAGTCAGGATTTTGCGTAAGAAGCATGAGTCCATGGCCCCATCCTGCCTGGTGCCAATGGTACAGGCTAGTGGTGTAATGGTGTGGGGAATGTTTTCCTGGCACACGTTAGGTCCCTTGATACCAATTGAGCAATGATTGAAAGCCACAGAGTAGCTGAACAATGTTGCTGACCAAACCCAATAGAGCATCTTTGGGAAGAGATGGAACGGGCTGTTCACAGCATGAATGTACCGCCATCCAATCTGCAGCAACTTTGATGCCATCGCATCAGCATGGACCGACATCCCTGTGGAACGTTTTCTACACCTTGTAGAATCGCTGTTCTGGAGGCAGTGGGGGGTCCGACCCGGTACTAGATGGATGTACCTATGTAAAAGGTGCTCAGGAAGTGTCTTTTTGGAGATGAATGCCAAAACATTCAAGAGATAAAGGTGGTTAAAGTTTACTTATTTTGTATACTCTGCCATACCATGACACATCCATGTCTTCATAACTGGAAAATATAAAAAGTTGAGATTGATATTGTTTTAAGCTTAATGATTTTAGAATTTATTGAAAAACATTAAAACAAATACAAATGTTACTTTTTTAAAACTTATTATTTTCACATTTGCATATGTTGTATCTTAGACCTTATTTGACATGATCTGATCTTTTTGTGTTGTGCCCGCCATTGGTTGAGATACAACATGCTTATGAATACAGGGTGGTTGTCTTGTTTTGGCTGATTAAATGTACTAAAATGGGAATCAAATAGAAATTTCATCTTTCAAATGGTACCACAAAGATGGTTGGATCAGAGAATGTTGACTTGAAAAGGAATAGCTGATTAAATTTTTACTGTCAATCTTTAATAGAAAATCTATTGAAATCATAGAAATATAGATAATGGAATAGACAACCATTTAAGTCGACATTCAATGGTGGCTGGACCGTCCGCCATCTTTGTGGTAGTAATTATAAGTTTATACATTTCTATTCAATTTAAATTTCAATGGTGTATCAGCTAAAATTGCAGTGGTCTGAAGGATAGGTCCATTCTAGGTATTATATTTCTATGATTGAAATAACACACACCCTGTATTCAAGAGCATGTTGGCGGGCTCCACATAAAAACCTAGGTTCTAAGCTACAACATATGCGAATATATATAAAAAAAAGTGAGTTTAAGTGTTTTTAGATAATTTATGTTAAAGGTAAAAAAAATGCCATAATTTATTTAAAAATGTTTTTCAACTAAATTAGAAAATTGTTTGACCACCCTGTTTGTAATCTTTTAAATGATATAAAACTCAACTGTATCTTTTCCAGTGATGAAGACATGGAGGTCTCAAGTTATGGTGAGATATCTTCTCAATGTTCTGGCATTCACGTCAAAGTCCTTTTCTGACCAATTCTTCCATGGGCAAACATGTATGGAAGGTTTTGTTTAAATCAAAAGGGATGCTGTCAAAAAGTTATTGAATTCAAATGGATTCACCCATCAAGCATTAAAAACAAGACACATTGCTAGCCACTGCTTCCATCCAAGCCATTGGTTGAATCTTCTTTCCAGCAGTTTTTCTTTTAACAGAGGTCTTATTTGAATGTTCATCTGCTGATGAGCACAGACATTTTATTGCTACATTTCCTTTATAATGCAAAGTTTGAAGATAATTTGTGAGGAGATAGTTGACATGATTCATGACATTTCAGATAGCTAGAAGACAAAGAACTATGAAGTTGACACATTAGTCCAATCAAAGATACAGGATATAAGAAGTTGATTAATCCGTGGCGAATGACATTGAGTGTTCTTGGGCTAGGCATACTAACGTATTTCTATGGCAGCACCCAAGGAGAGAAAGGTCTATCTGCGGATCACACACTGGGCGTGTGTCAGGATTTTCATGCAGGGACAATTTACTACACACAACACACACCAGGTAGAGCCACCTGAGGGTTTTAAGGAATACCCAAAGGTTGTGTGTTTGAATCGCATCTGGGACAACCATAACATTTTGCTAATTAGCAACTTTAGCTAACCACAAGTCTTTTGCAACTATTTAATATGTTAGCTAATCCTTCCCCTAACCACTATCCTTACCTTAACCATGGTAGGATAATTATGTTAATTATCCAAGCCTCTACACTAGTTCTACTATGTTCATTATCCTAACCGCTATGTTAATGATCCTGAACGCTACTTTAGCTGCTAAAGTTAACCGCAAATGCTAAAGATGCAACAAGAAACCTGGCCTCTGATCAATACACAGTTGTCGATGAGTGGGCAAGTCGTGTAATGACATAATACCAATGTACGTTGTGTGGGACGTTGCTTGTAGTTACTGTAGTCCGCAGATAGACATTATTGCTAAAGGGGGCTAAAGCTGCCTGATTATCCCAGTATGCCCTGCTGTTGTGTGCTGTCCCTATGAATTCACTTACCCATCCGAACCTTTGAGCCGAACCTTTGAGCACACAGCAATCACGCACAACCAATTGCGCACAACCAGAGGAGATCAAGGAGAGGTGACGCTTGGCTAGCCTCTCCGCAACAGAGCACTGAGTGAGGCTGAATGAGATGCATTAGTATAAATATATACAGTACTAGTCACATTCCAGTACTAGTCACATATATACAGTACTGGACACACATTCCAGGGTTTTTCTTTATTTTTACTATTTTATACATTGTAGAATAATAGTGAAGACAATATGAAATAACATTTATGGAATCATGTAGTAACCAAAAAAGGGTTAAACAAAACAGGTGAGGTAGTCACCTAGACTGCATTTCAATTAACAGGTGTGCCTTGTTAAAGGTTAATTTGTGGAATTTCTTTCCTTCATAATGCGTTTGAGCCAATCAGTTGTGTTGTGACAAGGTAGGGGTGGTATACAGAAGATAGCCCATAATTTGGCAAGAACAGCTCAAATAAGCAAAGAGAAATGACAGTCCATTACTACTTTAAGACATGAAAGTCAGTCAATCTGGAAAATTTCAAAACCTTTGAAAGTTTCTTCAAATGCAGTCGCAAAGCCATCAAGCGCTATGATGAAACTGGCTCTCATGAGGACCACCACAGGAAAGTAAGACCCAGAGTTATCTCTGCTGCAGAGGATAAGTTCATTAGTTACCAGCCTCAGAAATCAGCAATTAATTGCACATCAGATTGCAGGCCAAATAAATTCTTCACAACTGTTCAGAGGAGACCGTGTGAATCAGGCCTATATGGTCGAATTGCTGCAAAGGAACCACTACTAAAGGACACCAATAAGAAGAAGAGACTTGCTTGGGCCAAGAAACACGAGCAATGGACATTAGACCGGTGTAAATCTGTCTTATGGTCTGATGAGTCCAAATTTTAGATTTTTGGTTAAAACTGCTGTCTTTATGAGATGCAGAGTAGGTGAAGGGATGATCTACGCATTAAAGGTTCCCACAGTGAAGCATGGAGGAGGTGGTGTGATGGTGTCCAGGTGCTTTGCTGGTGACACTGTCAGGGATTTATTTAGAATTCAAGACACAAGTAACCAGCATGGCTACCACAGCATTCTGCAGCGATACACCATCCCATCTGGTTTGAGCTTAGTGGGACTATCACTTGTTTTTCAACAGGACAATGACCCAAAACACACCTCCAGGCTGTGTAAGGGCTATTTGACCAAGAATGTGAGTGATCAAGTGCTGCATCAGATGACCTAGCCTCCAGTCACCCAACCTCTACCCAATTGAGATGGTTTGGGATGAGTTGGACCGCAGAGTGAAGGAAAAGCAGCCAACAAGTGCTCAGCATATGTTGGAACTTCTTCAAGACTGTTGGAAAAGCATTCCAGGTGAAGCTGGTTGAAAGAATGCCAAGAGTGTGCTAAGATGTCATCAAGGCAAAGGGTGGCTACTTTGAAGAATATAAAATATATTTTGATTTGTTAAACACTTTTTTGGTTACTACATGATTCCATATGTGTTCTTTTATAGTTTTGATGTCCACTGTTATTCTGCAATGTAGAAAATAGTAAAAATAAGAAAGAAACATGAATGAGTAGGTGTGTCCAAACTTTTTACTGGTACTGTACATAGATCTTTTTTAAATCTTATGCTACACAATGATTTATTGCAACCTTTACTGAGAAGGCTGACTTGCATTCTGAATGTAAATTGTGGGTAATGTAAAATTGCTGGAAATTATTTATCTTAAATGGATACCAATAGAGATTGGATTTCACAACCAAGCCACCATAATATGACACATTAAAAAATATGTCAATTAGATTTTACAACTCAACTGGGACCATATAAACCCCCAAATAGTGTTGAGAAGTTAAATTAAATCTTGTGATTTTACTGTGAGTAAACATTACTCTAAATAATTAATTTTAGAATACTGAACAACAAAGTAACAGAGTTATTTTCAATTAATAGTGTACAGAGTGAAATGCAATGACAATAAATTGAGCATACACAATGCTGAAAAAATTACTCTGTTGCCAGAGTAGGTCTTACTCTCTTTAGAATGGGAACAAATGTTATCTGTGGCAGAGTTACATTTTCTTCAATAAGAGTTTAATTTACTGTCATTTTTATTGTGCGGGATAGTATCTATAGGTAGACTTTAACTCTATGCTTCATCCCTCCAGCTATCCAAGAAATATGGCTCCATCTTTACGGTTCACTTTGGACCCAAGAAAGTGGTTGTTCTGACAGGATACAAGATGGTCAAGCCGGCGCTGGTCAACCACGCAGAGGAGTTTGGGCACAGGGAAATGCCTTCTGTGTTCTAAGATTTCCCCAATGGACATGGTAATGCTGCATAAGTCAAACTTGTAATCCGGTTAACTGTTGCATTCTACACAATGGTCTGTCAAGCAGGCTTACTTGGAATTGTAACTCCAGCCCCAAATATTTGACAAAGATATTATTCTCTCCTAACATGATTAATTCCTGACACCTGCACAATGTGACTTTTCTACAGGTATTCTGTTTGCCAATGGAGACTCATGGAAAGAGATAAGACGCTTTGCCTTGGCGAACCTTAGACTTCAGCATGGGCAAAAAAGGAAGTGAAGAGAAAATCTTATAGGAAATTCGCTACCTAATTCAATTGTTTGAAAAACATGAGGGTAAAAATTTGAAGTTCTGATTTGTGAAAACCCCAAATAAGATGACAAATATATACATTTTCTTAGTTTTGCTAATTCTTTGACACAACCAGCCAATGAAATATGCTGTCTCCAACGTAATCTCCAACATTGTGTACGGCAGCAGGTTTGAATACTCTGACCCCAAGATCCAAGCCACTGTGAATCAAGCCAATGAGAACCTCATAATTAGTGGCTCTGTTTCAATGCAGGTACATGATGTTTACTTTGTTTCTCAGTCTTAGAGAAAAATGGTCACTGGTCACACTTGACTAAACCGGGAAAATTAAATAAATATTAAATTTGTATCGGGCTACATTTATGCTTTACTTTTTGTTTATGGGAAGATAGTTATACAACATGCTCCCATGGCTGGGCCATTGGCTGAAAAGCAAGTTCTTTTGTTAAAGAATATTGGCAACAACAAGAAGGAGATGAGGGAGATCTCCAGGAACAGGGTTGGAGTTAAAACCTAAAGGAGGGTACAGTATCTCTCCAGGAACAGGGTTGGAGGTAAAACCTAAAGGAGGGTACAGTATCTCTCCAGGAACAGGGTTGGAGGTAAAACCTACAGGATGGTAACTCTCCAGGAACAGGGTCGGAGTTAACCTACAGGATGGTAACTCTCCAGGAACAGGGTTGGAGTTAAAACCTAAAGGAGGGTACAGTATCTCTCCAGGAACAGGGTTGGAGGTAAAACCTAAAGGAGAGTACAGTATCTCTCCAGGAACAGGGTTGGATGGTAACTCTCCAGGAACCGGGTCGGAGTTAACCTACAGGATGGTAACTCTCCAGGAACAGGGTTGGAGTTAAAACCTCCAGGAACAGGTTTGAGAGCCCTGTGATAGGGCTCTCCCTGTGATAGGACAGCGTGAAGGAGAAGATAGCTGAAATAGCAGTGGGCTGCGTTCAAACACATGCAGCAGTGGCATCTGTTCTCGAGGCTAGACCATCCTATGTCACGCCCCTTTTAACAAATAATTTCTCCCCTTTAAAATGCATTGTGTTTTTATGTATGTACGTATAAGGAGTCAGGCAACAGACTCTCATTATCATGACAACAACCTAATATCTTCTGTTTTCTGCTGTTACTGAAACCACAGGGACAACCCTACGCTGGGTTTTGAGGCTAATGGCCAAGAACCCCCTTATACAGGGTAAGTATCAATGTAAGTATCAATGTGCACAAAGACAGCCACACACCCATGTACATGTACCCATGTACAGACAGAGCAGGTGATTGAAGTAATGCAAGACAATCAACATTTTACTTCCTGTTAACGTTGGCAAATTGCCCACCTGCGTTTTACCCAAGCAAAAAATGTTTTGGAACGGGGAATACTGGTTCTAGAAAAGTGTTCAAGCAATCGAGAACCTAAACTCAGCAAAAAAAGAAACGTTCCTTTTTCAGGACCCTGTCTTTCAAAGATAATTCGTAAAAATCCAAATATCTTCACAGATCTTCATTGTAAAAGGTTTAAACACTGTTTCCCATGATTGTTCTATGAACTGTAAACAATGAATGAGCATGCACCTGTGGAACGGTCGTTAAGACACTAACAGCTTACAGACAGTAGGCAATTAAGGTCACAGTTATGAAAACGTAGGGCACTAAAGAGGCCTTTCTACTGACTCTGAAAAACACCAAAAGAAAGGTGCCCAGGATCCCTGCTCCTCTGCGTGAACGTGCCTTAGGCATGCTGCAAGGAGGCATGAAGACAGCAGATGTGGTCAGGGCAATAAATTGCAATATTTGCACTGTGAGACGCCTAAGACAGCGCTACAGGGAGACAGGACGGACAGCTTATCGTCCTCGCAGTAACAACACCTGCACAGGATCGGCACATCCAAACCTCACACCTGCGGGACAGGTACAGGATGGCAACAACAGCTGCCCGAGTTACACCAGGAATGCACAATCCCTCCATCAGTGCTCAGACTGTCCACAATAGGCTGAGAGATGCTGGACTGAGGGCTTGTAGGCCTGTTGTAAGGTAGGTCCTCACCAGACATCACCGGCAACAATGGGCACAAACCCACCGTCGCTGGACCAGACAGGACTGGCAAAAAGTGCTCTTCACTGACTAGTCGCGGTTTTGTCTCACCAGGGGTGATGGTCAGATTCGCGTTTATCGTCGAAGGAATGGGCGTTACACCGAGGCCTGTACTCTGGAGCGGGATCGATTTGGAGGGAGAGGGTCCGTCATGGTCTGGGGTGGTGTGTCACAGCATCATCGGACTGAGCTTGTTGTCTTTGCAGGCAATCTCAACGCTGTGCGTTACAGGGAAGACATCCTCCTCCCTCATGTGGTACCCTTCCTGCAGGCTCATCCTGATATGACCCTCCAGCATGACAATGCCACCAGCCATACTGCTCGTTCTGTGCGTGATTTCCTGCAAGACAGGAATGTCAGTGTTCTGCCATGGCCAGGGAAGAGCCCGGATCTCAATCCCATTGAGCACGTCTGGGACCTGTTGGATCGGAGGGTGAGGGCTAGGGCCATTCCCCCCAGAAATGTCCAGAAACTTGCAGGTGCCTTGGTGGAAGAGTGGGGTAACATCTCACAGCAAGAACTGGCAAATCTGGTGCAGTCCATGAGGAGTAGATGCACTGAAGTACTTAATGCATGTGTGAACAATTTGACATATATTGATATTGTTGTCTTCCTCATGTTATCTTCTTCCAGGTCGTAGTGTGTGTCTGGGGGAGAATCTGGCCAGGATGGAGCTCTTCTTCTTCACCTCCCACCTGCAGCGCTGTAGTTTCTCTAGATAGAATGATTTATTTCAGCTTTTATTTCTTTCATCACATTCCCAGTGGGTCACAAGTTTACATAGACTCAATTAGTATCTGGTAGCATTGCTTTTAAATTGTTTAACATGGGTCAAACGTTTCGGGTAGCCTTCCACAAGCTTCCCACAATAAGTTGGGTGAATTTTGGCCCATTCCTCCAGACAGAGCTGGTGTAACTAAGTCAGGTTTGTAGGCCTCCTTGCTAGCACACACTTTTTCAGTTCTGCCCACACATTTTCTATGGGATTGAGGTCAGGGCTTTGTGATGGCCACTCCAATTACTTGACTTTGTTGTCCTTAAGCCATTTTGCCACAACTTTGTAAGTATGCTTGGGGTCATTCTCCATTTGGAAGACCCATTTGTGACCAAGCTTTAACTTCCTGACTGATGTCTTGAGATGTTGCCACAATATATACACATAATTTCCCTTCCTCATGATGCCATCTATTTTGTGAAGTGCACCAGTCCCTCCTGCAGCAAAGCACCCCCAAAACATGATGCTGCCACACCCGTGCTTCACGGTTGGGATGGTGTTCCTCGGCTTGCAAGCCTCCCCCTTTATCCTCCAAACATAACGATGGTCATTATGGCCAAACAGTTCTATTTTTGTTTCATCATACTAGAGGGCATTTCTACAAAAAGTATGATCTTTGCCCCCATGTGCAGTTGCAAACCGTAGTCTGGCTTTTTTTATGGCAGTTTTGGAGCAGTGGCTTCTTCTTTGCTGAGCGGCCTTTCAGGTTATGTCAATATAGGACTCGTTTTACTGTGGATATACAGTGGGGCAAAAAAGTATTTAGTCAGCCACCAATTGTGCAAGTTCTCTCACTTAAAAAGATGAGAGAGGCCTGTAATTTTCATCATAGGTACACTTCAACTATGACAGACAAAATGAGGGAAAAAAATCCAGAAAATCACATTGTAGGATTTTTTATGAATTTATTTGCAAATTATGGTGGAAAATAAGTATTTGGTCA
>QNTS01002267.1:248537-277710 GCA_003317085.1 Hucho hucho | reverse complement strand
TGACCAAATACTTATTTTCCACCATAATTTGCAAATAAATAAATTAAAAATCCTACAATGTGATTTTCTGGATTTCTTTTTCTCATTTCGTCTGTCATAGTTGAAGTGTACCTATGATGAAAATTACAGGCCTCTCTCATCTTTTTAAGTTGGAGAACTTGCACAATTGGTGGCTGACTAAATACTTTTTTGCCACACTGTAGATACTTTTGTACCTGTTTCCTCCAGCATCTTCACAAGGTCCTTTGCTGTTGTTCTGGGATTTGCACTTTTCCCACCAAAGTACATTCATCTCTAGGAGACAGAACGCATCTCCTTCCTGAGCGGTATGAGGGCTGCGTGGTCCCATGGTGTTTATACTTGCGTACTATTGTTTGTACAGATGAATGTGGTACCTTCAGGCACTTGGGAATTGCTCCCAAGGATGAACCAGACTTGTGGAGGTCTACAATTTTTTTCTGAGGTCTTGGCTGATTTATTTTGATTTTCCCATGATGTCAAGCAAATAGGCACTGAGTTTGAAGGTAGGCCTTGAAATACATCCTCAGGTACACCTCAAATGATGTCAATTAGCCTAACAGAAGCTTCTAAAGGCATGTCATAATTTTCTGGAATTTTCCAAGCTGTTTAAAGGCACAGTCAACTTAGTGTATGTAAACTTCTGACCCACTAGAATTGTGATACAGTGAATTGAGTGAAACAATTGTTGGAAAAATTACTTGTGTCATGCCAAAACTATAGTTTGTTAACAAGAAATGTGTGGAGTGGTTGAAAAACAAGTTTTAATGACTCCAACCTAAGTGTATGTAAACTTCCGACTTCAACTGTATATATATATTCTTGTGGGCATGTTTCTATATGACTAGCAAGCATAATTATTTCTTAGTTATAGCAAATATGGTTGACACTAACCACTAGCTAACTAGCTAGCTAGCTCCAGCAGGACTGGAAGTTCTGCTGCTTACTTTCCCTAGATGAGTGGTACCAGTGATGCAAGGAGACTTGAAACAAAGAAATACTGCATTTACACAGGCAGCCCGATTCTGATATTTTTCCACTAATTGGTATTTTGACCAATCATATCAGCTCTTTGGGCAAAATACCAGAATTGGGATGCCTGTGTAAAAGCAGCCAAAAAGTCTCACTTAAAGGAAAGTTGTTTACAAACTGTTCGCAACCTAGCTGGTGGCTAGTTTAACCTACTCCTTGTCCAATGACGTTAGCATTAGCCACATTAGCTACCAATTACTTTTTACATATAATACATTTGGGTATATTTGGGCAAGAAAATCCAACTTACTGCACCTTTAAACTTCCTTGTCCTATTCAAACAGGCCAACCAAAGGTACATAACACTAACAATGTCAGTTATTGATAACAGTTAGATGACTTACTTTTCAAAGCTTGGATACACCCCAAAGATAAATAAGCTAAGACATAGACTTCATTCATAAAACAGGCAGAACAGTTGAAACTGGAAAAGCAGCACGGCCAGGTGGACTCGGGACATCAAGGAGTCATCAGGCCAGGTAGGCCTTGAGGAATTGTCCTAATGCTCAGAGAGAGAGAGAGAGAGAGAGAGAGAATACTTAAATTCACACAGGACACCGGATAAGAGAGGAGAAATACTCCAGATATAACAGACGGACCCTAGCCTGACTTCTGATCAGCCTTTGACTATTTGGTTAGCAGTGTGTCAGACTGCTCCATATAAATTGCTAATCAATGAGTATACTTGACATCGGCAGCTTTTCGTCAAATTGGAGTTGGGAGTCTGGATATTCAATTCCAACGAGTCGGAATTGGAGTCGACTCCAAAAATCCTGGAGTTGTTCACCAAAAAAGCACTCAGAATGTTTGTATAGAATATACCTCGGCACAGCACTGTGATCTATCAATCCACTGGGCACACACACTGGTTTAATCAATGTTGTTTCCACGTAATTTATATTTCTACACCCGGGCTCTTTCTACATCAAATGTGAAAGACCCCAAAATGTGTGCATTTGTGAAAAAAATATTAGAAATATGTATCTAATAGTTTCTAAATTACATTCAAAAGATAGTGGTAAACAGTCTGTAAATGTTTATTTTTTACACTTGCCTTCAATTGTATCTAGTGTTTATCAAGGTCTAATAAACTATGGGAAATCCTCATAGGACGATGACCGGTACTAACACATTTTTTCCCGAATGTTTAGCCCCTCCCCTGAGGCTGTCCCATGCTCTATAAAAGGTGAGCCTCCATTGGCAGGCAGATCAGGAAGCAGTCACTCTTTTTAGCTCTGTGTAGGTATAAGAGCTGTTTGAAGATGTCTCTAATAGAAGGTCTTGTCCAGACATCGAGCACGGTGACACTGCTGGGGGCTCTGCTGTTTCTGCTGGCCCTCTACCTCCTCTCCTCTGGTTCCAACTCTGAGGAACAGGGGAAGCAGCCTCCAGGACCCAGGCCTCTGCCCCTGCTTGGTAACGTGCTCCAGCTGGACCTCAAGAGGCCCTACCGCACCCTCAGTGAGGTGAGAGGAAGTCCTGATATTAAACTATTTTATGGTTGTTGATATGATCTGTGACATTGTTTTATCTGGATAATTATTCAAAATGTTGGTATTTTAGCAGGTTTAAAACTTCCAGTTAGTTTCAATAGGCATGTATTGTCAAAGCAACATATTAATATGTTGAGTACATAGTGTTTCAACCAGTTAGCAACAGTTTTTGTCAACACAGGAGCCCTCTAAAATGTTTTAATTTTGATGTGGCCTTATTTACCACACTCGCTTCCTCCGTTAATGTTCCATTTCAGTTTTTTAAATGGCAAGTGTTGTCAAATAATACAGGTGAAATGAACTCAGTGCATTCACTCACATAATAGAGGCATTTGGCTTGAAAATCATATCTGTCATAATTACTTAAAGGGATAGTTTTGTGTGTGTGTGTGTGTGTGTGTGTGTGTTTTACCCCTATCTTAATAGTTTTCTCACACATACTTGTCCAACTTATATTGCAATGATATCACTCCAGAAGACATGTATTCAACATAGAATAATTATGTTTTTGTTACAGAACTGCTTCCAACAACCTTTAGTTCAAGTTTTTATATTTACATTTCATGCATTGTTTACTTCACAGGGCTTTTTGTAGCACCTGCATTTTCAGTCCCACACAGATCTCCACAGTCTGTGTTTGGTTTATTTATTTTTGAATAACTTCTAAATGCTTTGAGAGATTAGTTAAAGGGACAATCAGCTTACACCCCACTACTGTTTTAGGTTAACAGCTTAGGAATGGGGCTGGAGAAATATAACGGCTCTGAAATTAGACAGACCCATGGATGCAATGACTGACCATCCATAATAATACAATTATAGTTTTAACCATGTTTAGAGGCTATATGTATTTATTTTTAAGTTTTACAATCTCATACTTCGGGTTCTGATGGGGTATGACAGTTGAGCTAAGCTCATAAAGTATTTCTAGTTATATTCTTAAAGAATCAATAGCTATAATTAGTCATTTAAAAGTAAAAAGATTGATGTACCAATGGCAGATTGACCCTTTAAACTGGTTTACTCTTTAGAACTTAGTGTTTGTTTGTTTGTTTGTTTGTAAACAATGTGTTTTGTTAGGGTTCGTTCCTCTGGTTTCTTGTCAATTATTGGCTCATTGGTGAAATTAGCATTATGACTATCTTTAATTAAATCATTCAAAAACCTTTTATTAATGCAATTGCAGACAGAAGTTGACAATCAGGAACATAGCACTCATGTTTCAGAGTAAGTTCTGCACTATAGGGAAAGTCCAAGTTGCTTTTATCATGCTTGTAGCCAACCCCTGTGATGTTACTGCATTTGTTTATTACTATCTACTTCTCAGACCAAGCCCATGCATCCACAGCTGCACAAACATATAGTTCAGTGTTATCTAAAAGCTAGGCAATAAATGTCCACTCCCCAAAGTTGATTTATTGTGGAATGTCTTGACTAGTCTCTTATCTCCCCCACTCCCCTGCAGAGTGCTTTCTCGGTCACACTTTTCCCAGAGGGGTCTCTTTATAAATGGCAGAGAGAGAGAACTAAAAACAACTTTAGAAGAATACTAAACCTATACAATTAATATATATTGTTAATCTACAGTCTAGGACCCTATAAATGTAAGGAGGGAGGGGTCTTATAACCCCTCCCCTTCTATCAATACAACATAAGCATAGTCAATTATTATAATACATCCAACATTTAGTACAGCCCTATCATGACCCCTAGGTGAACCTATAACAGATTCTAAACAAACACTGTATAGCTTCACAACATGGTTAGGGGCTAGATTGAATCCGACTGCATTTGTCCACTATGCACGTTTTAAAGGAAATGTTCCCGCATTCTCGGAGACCACGTTCACGGTAAAAGCTCCATATGTTGGCTCAATTGGATATTACCTTTACATTCTGCATTGTCCAAATCAGCAATCGGATTGAATCCTGGCCTAAAAAGATAATTTCACGGATGGTCAGTCCTTGCATCCATAGCGCCATCTGTAAATTTGAATTTAGTTGCATTTCTCCAGCCCCATCCCTCAGCTGTTTACCAAAATAAGTGATGGGACGGATGTTTTGATGTTTGAATTATGGACTGCAGCTTTAAGATTGGGGTAAAACTCAGGAAAACATTGACAGACAGCTCTTTGAAACACCCTTGATGTCGTTGCCTGGTAACAAGGTAAACAATGTCCTTATGAGCCTAAATAGTATACTCCCAGTCAGTATTAGATAGAACTTCGAGGCCCCGCCCGCCTGTGGGAAAACAACCTGCGGTTACATAGGTTACCCCATTGGCTCACCGCAAAAACGTCTCTGCTTGTTTTAGACAATTACAAAACTACATTTAAGAAAAGTACAACATGTCTAAAGATGACTTTTCAACATAGCCTGCTACTGAGCGTTCTCACTACTTAGAAAAACATAATATTGTAGGTCTTCCCTTATGCCTCTATTCATGACAGTGCTAGCAGCCATGTGAGTGAGTGATAGCTAGCTACCGACCAGAATTAAGCTAGCCAAGACCAACAACGCAAACAGACTATACAGCTACAAGTAGTGAATGGAGTTACAAACAGACTATACTTGCTAAACAAGTTAAATGTGATTAAATGTTTCCCACATTTATAGAGCTCTAGCTATGTGTGGCCTACTTGGACACCGGCTCCCCACAATTTCCCACTCTCCCAAGGGGAATAGCCTGAAGCCACAGGGCTCTTCTTGCAGGCTCTATTTCCCTAAGTGGGAGCATTGCGAACTGTAGGTTGTGATTTTTGACTTGGTTACATGTACATTGAACACACAGCAGCCTTTCAGCATGATTTGTTGTTTATGTATAACAAAAAATTCTACGACAAAGTTGGCTCTTTTACACTGGGGGTCAATGGGAAAGAATGTTTGATTTTCCCCAATTTGTGGACATGGTCGAGGGGAATTCCTTATTATTATGTGAATATCGACTCGGAGTATGCCTCAACCCATTTTCTCTTCAAAATGCTCTCATGGTCAATAGAGCTGATCATGGACTGTTGGATATCAGACCAACAGCAGCTATACACCGTTGCATTTATATTGTTTTGTAACTGAACAGAATACAGTTCACTGATACACTTCTTCACCAGAATTAGTCAAGCCTGAGTCCCCTTAGAAGCTTAGACATAAGGGAATGTACATGAAAACAGCATACAATAAGTGTACTGAACAATTTATTGATGCCTCTATATTTACATCATAATATGTTCAGAATTGTATTGATCAGACATTCATTTGATAATTTACAATAGGCCAGCATAGCTGAAATATTGATCAACATGAACAATCATGATAGATAATGGTGAGACATCATTTGACATAAAAATAAATCCTTAGAGCCATAATCCTAATATACTGTAGGCATCCAGCCTCACTTCAGTGTGCAGGACCACACTGATTTGTAAAATTTTTAACACTCATCTTCCATCCGAATGCGTGAAATAAAACTATACAAAATGTAATATCATATCACGTAAAAGTGAATTACTTAGGCTTTAGGAAATGCAACCAACTACAGAGATTGTACCTCGCTTCAATCAAGCAGGCTTCAGTCACCCACTTGGCCTCAGCCACCCCCAAGATTGAAGCGGGAGAAAAATCCAGATTTGGCCTCCTACTTGTCAGGCCTCTCATACTAGGCAGACAGGGGTCCTGGGATGGACAGCTCGCACAGCTTCCCCACATACGGCGCTGGATCAAGGGTGACCTCATTGAAGAGGAGATCCAGGAGCCTGTCTACGTAGCCTGAAATGTTTTTTTTGTGACCAACCTGTTTTTTTTATTCTTCAAAGGGTTACAGGTACAAAACCAAAATTAATGCATATAAAGATAACCACCCCTTCACTGTGGGCCTGAAAGCAAGGAAAGTAACAAAAGTTAAAATACATCTACTGTATAATTGGTTTGTATACGTGGGGCTTTAGCTGAGATTGTTCTTTAGAGTCAAATATATTTGTCCAGGCCTCAACTGTTCCTCGTCTAGTACCATTCATCCTCCCTGTCGATAATTCTAATGTTAACTGCTAATAGTAACTGTGCCCATTGGTTAAATGGTGAGAGTGAGTTGGTTGCCATCTTAGAGTCAACATTTTTTTCACAGCATTGCTGCCTGACAACAGTAATTTTCTCTGATTGATTGAGAGATTCAAGGGGCTGTTATCGTTAAGTAACATAATAGATGTAAAGCAATGAATATTCAAATTCATGCACTTCTAAATACATTTTGTAACTTTGCCCCAGAAGCATTTAACTGCAGGGCACTCCCACATTCTATGAATGTTGCTTACCTATTTTAGAGGGACACAGTGAACTGTTGGGAGCCAATTTCATTGTAAAATCTTTCCTTGGTGTAAAATAGTAAAATATATACGTTGATGGTTTGGATTATGGGATGCCAAGGTCATAGTTTTCAATGTTTATGTTCCAGTTAAAGTGTGGTTCAGATTCAATTAGATCTGTGGACCATACTTTTTGTAATGGCTAGCTCAGAATATGAGTTTTCCAAAAGTTGTTTATATTATACAGATCCGTCCTTTTGGGAGCCCAGATAATTTATTTATTTATCTCATCATTGGATGGTTCGGTAGTTGCATTTCCCAAGGGACTCCATAGACTCCATAAGTTGTAAATATAGAAAAAAGGAGTTGCCTGTAATGTTTTTGAAAAGGGAAATGTTTGTTAAATGGGTAGTGAAATGTATTTTATTTTATTTACTGTTATGATGCTATCAATTAGTTGATGTAGTGCTCTACTCATTCAACACCTTTTTGTGCACCTTTTTCTGAAACTTGAAGGTTTGTATTTTTAATTTTTGTGTGCCTGAAATCAATTGATTTTAAATGAATAACTATGACTAGGGCTGTTACGGTGAGCGTATTACCGGCAGTCACGAGTCATGACAACAGTCAAATTCCACGTGAACGCTTAGTCACGGTAATTAGGCTTCTCCATGCTCTGATGCTGCTGATGGTCATTAGTAGCCTACCAAACTTGCTAAATGCCTGGTACTCAGCACTCTATTGTCCCTCTAAATACATCACTGCAAATGTAATAAAAAAAAAATCTATTCAAACACTTCATGAGAGCCCATAAGCTCATGTTGCACAACATTTCTATAAGTTATGCAATTGTTTGAGAAAACAGAGTGATGGCCTCTATTAAAAAGAGGAGGATCCCATCAGCTTTCTATAGGCTAGGCCAACTATATTTTTTGCTCAGCTTTCCTAATATTAAGCACATTGCTTCTCTTTACAACAGGAGTATAGCCTACCTGGCTGGTATGAAAATGAACCGTGGGAAAGGTATCCTCCATTTGCTATTTAAGTGCACAGATTACATCATTTTTTTACCCCTGCCCCCGTTTCGAGACAAGTGCTTAATGGTCCATTCTAAATCAAAACAAATTTTACACATACATTATTTACTATATGTAAAGACAAGATTAAATCAAGAATAGTCTGATGGGTGACAATATTAGCCTTTTACTTGTGAATGATATATTATCACTTGTGAATGATGCCCAGCTTAAGGCAAGAAGCATCCATGACTGTTTTTAGCGACTGTTTATAATCATAATGGCACACCTCATGTAGCCTAGCCCATAGGCCTATATTAAGGTTTGTATCACAACTAGAGTGCCAAATAACTTCTTAAAATGAAGAACATTAATCCGCTTTACAACGGGTGTAGAGCCTTACTGGCATACATATGAAGCGCGTGAGTTCCAAGTTTGGGAGAAAACATATGTTACCATACAATGCACCTTTATAATAAAATAAATAGATGCATAATCGCATTTGCCGTCACTTTTGAGAATAGTGTTCTCCTGCTAATGGAACATTCACGCTTATAGCCTACTACCAATTGCACATTGCTGCACTTATGTGAAGAAATAGCATAATAGTTTATCAACAATTGAAGCTAAATGTTCTGATCTGTTGCATCAGGCTCATTGTTTAAAACAGTTTTTTTTATGCTATTGGTTGTATTAATTTGGGATCTATCCCATCCCACAAGTGTACCAGACTATGTTTGGAATGTTTATTTCTAGCACAGAATAAGTTACCTTTTGTACTATGGGGGATAGTAGATTGACATGGGGTAGTGCTTTTGCTGTTTGTTAAGCCTACTAATCTTGTTGGCTGACAAAAAGTAAATTTCAGTTCTTCCAATATCTTCACTATGCGCCTTGAAATTGGATAAGGATGCGAGGAGTTATGTCCCTGATGTGTCTGTCTTCACTTGTAGCCTGTGAGAAAGACCCAATTACTGACAGAGAGCCATGTGCGTGAGAGGTGCTTTGGCAAGCAGCCGGGAGAAGGGAATTATACTTATTTTAACCTTAATTTAACTAGGCAAGTCAGTTAAGAACAATTTATTATTTACAATGACAGCCTACCGAGGAACAATGGGTTACCTGCCTTGTTCAGGGGCAGAACGACAGATTTTTTACTTGTCAGGGGAAGCTTTGCCTTCACACAGCCTGTCAGCACACTCTGTGGTGTTTGTGCAGTCCTAAATCCAGTCAGATGAACACTCCAGCCTACCCGACAACTCTGAGGTGTCCGCATGGTCCTGAAGCACACGTTGTCACGTTTTGTATCATTTCAATGATAAAACTGGGGACTACGACAAAACTGCAATTTCATAATGTGGGGGGCATATCTGAAATTGCATTTTTGTCCCCCCCAGTTTTATCATTGGAATGTGATCAAATTGTGGCAACTGTGTGCTTTAGGACCATGCGGACGCCTCATAGTTGTCGGGTAGGCTGTTTTGGAGTGTTTATCTGACTGGATTTAAGACCGTGCGGACACCACAGAGCGGGCTGACAGGCTGTGTGAAGGCAAAACTTCTGAAAGGCTGGCTGGACCAGCACTGGAGAGTTGTGCATAGTTCAGTCATGTGTGTATGTGTTGTGCTCTTTCATTGAGTTGTAAAAGGAAGCAGAACAGAAAAGGGCTACTTTAGTTGACTGATATAGCTGGCAAGGTAACTGTTGTTTAACTTAACAGAAAAAAAAGAAACTAGTGTTTATTTGCAGTGCTGGGCTAGTATTGTAACTGACATGTAACGTTATCTAATGTTTCATCCCCTCTCGATTGAGGTGAATGAATAAACTACGCTAGTGAGTCAGGTCAGCTCTAGCCTCTAGTTTTCTGGCAGATAGTAATAATAGCCACCTCATCTCGCTATCTAACCGCAGTTGTTTGTATGGATGTCACGACTTCCACCGAAGTCGTCCCTCTCCTTGCTCGGGCGACGTTCGGCGGTGGACGTCACCCTTTTAATAGCCTACCTTTTAGGAGTGGGTGGATTTTCAGACTGAGAAATATGGGTAATCAATATTTAGCCCTATTTCTAGGCAATGTAGTAAACTATAGCCTAATCATAGGCCTATTTTGGAAATACATTTAATTGGAAAGATAACTGCCCTGTGCTTCTCTGCCCACGCTATAGTCTACTCTGTTTAGTTGAGAACACACGCGCACCTGATCTCGCAGGTACTGCTACTGAACAGGAAGCAGCAAGAATGATGACTGCGACACTTGATGTTTAGCATAGTCCTATAGGTTAGCCTACCTTTTAGGAGGACAATTTGAAGGCATAGACAAATGGGTATTCAATACTGAAGACCCATTGAATGTTCTCCCCAATTGATAAAGCAACTTCGCTCAATGTGCACATGATCGTACATTTTCGGTACAGCCACTGCTGTTGGATGTCTTCATTATTTGATAAACAGCGTAACGTTAAATTAACACTATGACATCCGGCATGCTGGTAATTAAAAGCCACAACACATGAAAAGGGGTTAGTTACTAGTATCGTTCTGCTTGAGCTATCTTACGGTTTGTAAACAAAGCCGTATGATGACAGTTTTAAGGTGTTACATATTTAAACTGGTTAAGATTATAAGAGCTACCATTGGTGTTTTAAAATTGTGGGTTTTACCTGAAATTGAATAAAGTCAGAAGTAATGCCTGCCTCATGAATCTAAGCGTTTGACATGGGGGGAAGGGACCAGTAACTTTATCAGCTTTGCCAATGTACCAGCTACAGTACTTTTTCATACTTGGGTCAACCTACTACTATGAACTGGTTACATCCAAATATCATCCAATTTGATGAAAAACATGATTTTCACTGTCCAGGACCTTTAATAAACCATGCATTTGGTCTTATTTTATGTTCTACAGCTGTCTAAGAAGTATGGGTCTGTTTTCACGGTTCACTTTGGACGCACAAAAGTGGTCATCCTGGCAGGATACAAGACGGTCAAGCAGGCGCTGGTCAACCATGCAGAGGAGTTTGGGGACAGGGGATTGCTTCCTGTGTTGTATGATTTCACCAATGGACATGGTAATGTAGTATATGTGAAACTTGTAATCCCGGTTAACTGTTGCATTCTAGACAATATTCTGTCAAGCAAGCATATTTGGGGCTGTTTGTGACAAATATATGATTCTCTCCTGACATGATTAATTACTGACACCTGCACAATATTACAAAATAATATTAAATAGGTATTCTGTTTGGAAATGGCGAATCATGGAAAGAGATGAGGCGCTTTGCCCTGGCGAACCTTAGAGACTTTGGGATGGGCAAGAAAGGCAGTGAAGAGAACATCTTAGAGGAAATTCACTACCTGATTGAAGTGCTTGAAAAACATAAGGGTAAGAATTCGTAGTTCTCATTTGAAAACCAAAAAAAGGGTTACATATATAAAAAAAAAAATCCTTAGGTTTGCTAATTGAATTTCTGATCTTGTTCTTTGTAACAGGTAAAGCATTTGACACAACCCAGCCATTGAATTATGCTGTCGCCAACGTAATCTCCAACATTGTGTACGGCAGCAGGTTTGAATACTCTGACTCCAAGTTCCGAGCCACAGTGGATCGAGCCAATGAGAATCTACGAATTGCAGGCTCTGTTTCAATTCAGGTACTGGACTATGTGCTCATAATGTTTACTTTGTTTCTAATTCTCAAAGAATAATGGCAAACTGGTCACACTTGACTAAACCAGGAACATTTTATAATTATTCAAATGTGTACTAGGCTACTGACAAAATAGAGGGTAATTAATTCACTCTTTACTTTTTTGTTTATGGGGAGATAGTTGTACAACATGTTCCCATGGCTGGGCCCTTGGCTGAAAAGCAGGAAGCTTTTCTTGACGAATATTGAGAACAACAAGAAGGAGATGGGGGAGCTGGTGAGGGGGCTGAAGGAGACTCTCAACCCTCAGATGTGTAGAGGCTTTGTGGACTCGTTCCTTGTCCGAAAGCAGACACTGGAGGTATGAAATCTCACTACAGTTAAAAACAACAAGATCACTAATTAAAATATATGGTGTCCGTAAAATGTATATAGGTTCAGAACTTTTGTGAAACAGCACAGTTAGAAATATATGGCAAATAGAAATCAAACTGGATGGTCTTCAGATATAGATGGGAGGGGTTGAGGGTAGCTGAAGGATGGGATTAAAAACAATCAAAAGATAACTATTGTAAATACATTGTGTTCGTAAAATGTAATAGTGTGTATGAACTGTAAGTAGAAGCCTAATACCCTGACTACACCGCTCTCGTCACGTGCGCAAGCGTTACAAAATACATTTAGAAATCTATATTATTCAATTATTGCACCCACACTACTCGCACGCGCCAATGAGCGTCTGCGTTGCCAAGGGCTAAAATAGAAGTCAGTTCTATTTCGGACGCAGATCACGCTGCAAGTCCTGCCTCTCCCATCTCCTCATTGGTTTATAGAAGCAGGTACCCACGTGCCAACTCCTCATTGGTTATACCCACGTGGGTGACTGAAAGACGAACGAGGTCAGTGGCGATAATGCACCTAATTTATGAAAGTTGTCAATCGCAATATAAAGTCAAGAGAGGAAAAAGCCTGGAAGGAGGAGAGATGACTAGAAACGATTCGGTTGACCGTTTTATGTATGGATTAATTGGTGGAGTAGAGGACCTTGTGCATTTCAGGTAAAATAACAACTCAATGTTTATGTCCCAGGACAAATTAGCTAGCAATTGCAAGCTAAATTGCCATAACTGTTTAATGCTTTTCGACCTGTCCCCAAATTAATGTAATTGGTTCAGAGTTTATGATATTTTAACCTGCGTGTCGTGATCACGTTTGGTGTGGGGGGACAAAATACATTTATGCACGATGGCGGACGAGCGCAGACGGTTTGGGTTCCGTGTAAGTGTTAGGGGAAAATAATAAAGGAAAATATATGTAAAAACTCTCTCAATTCCATTTCAATTCAAGGGCTTTATTGGCATGGGAAATATACTGTATGTTAACATTGCCAAAGCAAGTAAAGTAGATAATAAACAATAAATATGTACAGTAAACATTACAGTCAAAAGTTCCAAAAGAATAAAGACATTTCATATGCCATATTAGGTGCAAATAGTTAAAGTACAAAAGGGAAAATAAATAAACATAAACACGGGTTGTATTTACTATGGGGTTTGTTCTTCACTGGTTGCCCTGTTCTTGTTGCAACAGGTCACAAATATTGCTGCTGTGATTGCACACTGTGGTATTTTGGGAGGCAAAATAAAACCACCCACAGGCCAAATTCGGTCTGTGGGCTGCCAGATGGGGAAGACTTACATAGACTGACCAGGTAAATCCAGGTGAAAGCTATGATCCCTTATTGATGTCACTTGTTAAATCCACTTCAATCCATGTAGATGAAGGGGAGTAGACATGTTAAAGAAGGATTTTTAAGCCTTGAGACAATTGAGACGGATTGCGTATGAGTGCCATTATTTTTACTATTTCCTACATTGTAGAATAATAGTGAAGACATCAAAATGATGAAATAACACATGAAATAACACATTTAGAAACCAAAAAAAGTGTTAAACAAATCAAAATGTATTTTAGATTCTTCAAAGTAGCCACCCTTTGCCTTGATGACAGCTTTGCACACTCTTGGCATTCTCACAACCAGCTTCATGAGGTAGTCACCTGGAATGTACTTCAATTAACATGTGTGCCTTGTTAAAAGTAAATTTGTAGAATTTCTTTTCTTAATGAGTTTGAGCCAATCAGTTGTGTTGTGACAAGGTAGGGGTGGTATACAGAAGATCACCCTATTTGGTAAAGACCAAGTCCCTATTATGTCAAGAACAGCTCAAATAAGCAAAGAGAAACGACAGTCCATCATTACTTCAAGACATGAAGGTCAGTCAATCCAGAACATTTACAGAACTTTTAAAGTTTCCTCAAGTGCAGTCGCAAAAACCATAAAGTGCTATGATGAAACTGGGTCTCATGAGGACTGCCACAGGAAAGGAAGACCCAGAGTTACCTATGATGCAGAGGACACGTTCATTAGAGTTACCAGCATCAGAAATTGCAGCCCAAATAAATGCTTCATAGAGTTCAAGTAACAGACATATCTCAACATCAACTGTTTAGAGGAGACTGCGTAAATCAGGCCTTCATGGCTGAATTTCTGCAAAGAAACCACCACTAAAGGACACCAATAATAAGAAGAGACTTGCTTGGGCTAAGAAACACGAGCAATTAACATTAGACCGGTGGAAATCTGTCCTTTGGTTTGAGTCCAAATTTGAGATTTTTGGTTCCAACTGACGTTCCAACCTATTCCCACCGCGAAGCATGGAGGAGGTGTGGTGGTGCTTTGCTGGTGACACTGTCAGTGATTTATTTAGAATTCACACTTAACCAGCATGTGTTTTATTTAATTGTTTTGATGTCTTCACTGCTATTCTAAAATGTAGGAAAAAAATAAGAAAAACCATGGAATGAGTGCCATCATCATTGCTTTGCGCAAAAAGGTCTTCAAAGGCAAGGATATTGCTGCCAGTAAGATCGCACCTAAATCAACCATTTATCGGATCATCAAGAACTTCAATGAGAGCGGTTCAATTGTTGTGAAGAAGGTTTCAGGGCACCCAAGAAAGTCCAGCAAGTGCCAGGACCGTCTCCTAAAGTTGATTCAGCTGCGGGATCGGGACACCACCGAATTTATCCCCCAAAGTTTTCTGGATAAAATTATATTTTTTTTACACAAAAGACGAAAACACCAGGAAATCAGCTCTAACTGATATTAATTTAGGAAATCTGCTCCCAAGTATTCCCACGCATAATAGAGAGACACGTGATTGTCTACAACTCTAAGCAAGGTTTGAGAAACGATTATGCTTTAGTCAAATATTATATCTCTTGTGGTCAATTTGCAGTCTACAAATGTATATGTAATTATGTTCCAGCCATCCACTCAAGGAAAAAAAGAAATTTGCCTGCGGGTGAAACTAGTTGATGATCCCTGGTCTATGCCATGGAAACAAATATTTTCTCCCCTTTTTAAAATGCTTTTTCTGTGTTTTTCTGTATGTATAAGGAATCTGGCAACAAGAACTCTCACTACCATGACAACAACCTGATATCCTCTGTGAGAAACATGTTTTCTAATGGTACTAACACCACAGGGACAACCCTACGTTGGGTTTTGATGCTAATGGCCAAGTATCCTCTAATACAGGGTAAGTATCAATGTGCACACAGACACACACCTTTTTGTACAGACATTGCAAGTGATTGTAGTAATGCAAGACAATCAAGGTGTTACTTGCTGTGAACATTTCCAAATTTCCCCTTGAACCACAGGCCAGTTTATACTTTGTTTCAATTGCTTGAACACTCTGAATGAAGCTGTAGTCCACATGAATGAAACAACCAGTTTTGTTCCCTGGGATAACCTACATTTGTAAGGCAGCAAGGTTTTCTATATATATATGTGTGTGTGTATGTATGTGTGTATATATATATATATATATATATATATATATATATATATATATATATATATATATATATATAAACTTTGCTACATACATACATACAGTTGAAGTCGAAAGTTTACATACACCTTAACCAAATACAATTAAACTCAGTTTTTCACAATTCCTGACATTTAATCCTAATAAAAGTGTTCTGTTTTAGGTCAGTTAGGATCACCACTTTATTTTAAGAATGTGAAATGTCATTAATAGTAGCGAGTGATTTATTTCAGCTTTTATTTATTTAATCACATTCCCAGTGGGTCAGAAGTTTACATACACTCAATTAGTATTTGGTAGCATTACATTTAAATTGTTTAACTTGGGTCAAATGTTTTGGGTAGCTTCCCACAATAAGTTGGGTGAATGTTTGCCCATTCCTCCTGACAGAGCTGGTGTAACTGAGTCAGGTTTGTAGGCCTCCTTGCTCGCACATGCCTTTTCAGTTCTGCCCACAAATTCTCTATGGGATTGAGGGCTTGATGTGGGCCACACCAATACCTTTTATTTATTGTCCTTAAGCCATTTTACAACTTTGAAAGTATGGTTGGGGTCATTGTCCATTTGCGACCAAGCTTTAACTTCCTGACTGATGTCTTGATGTTGCTTCAATATATCCACATAATTTGCAAGCCTCACCCTTTTTTCTCCAAATGTAACGATGGTCATTATGGCCAAACAGTTCTACTTTACTTTCATCAGACCAGAGGACATTTCTCCAAAAAGTACAATCTTTGTCCCCATGTGCAGTTGCAAACCGTAGTCTGGCTTTTTTATGGCGGTTTTGGAGCAGTGGCTTCTTCCTTGCCTAGCGGCCTTTCAGGTTGTTGATGTAGGACTGGTTTTACTGTGGATATAGATACTTTTGTACCCGTTTCCTCCAGCATCTTCACAAGGTCCTTTGCTGTTGTTCTGGGATTGATTTGAACGTACTTTGGTGCGAAAAGTGCATCTCTAGGGGACAGAACGCGTCTCCTTCCTGAGCGGTATGACGGCTGCGTGGTCCCATGGTGCTTATACTTGCGTACTATTGTTTGTACAAATTAACATGGCATTTGGAAATTGCTCCCAAGGATGAACCAGACTTGTGGAGGTCTACAATTGTTTTTCTGAGGTCTTGGCTGATTTATTTTGATTTTCCCATGATGTCAAGCAAAGAGGCACTGAGTTTGAAGGTAGGCCTTGAAATACATCCACAGGTACACCCCAAATTGACTCAAATGATGCCAATTAGCCTATCAGAAGCTTCTAAAGCCATGCCATAATTTTCTGGAATATTCCAAGCTGTTTAAAGGCACAGTCAACTTAGTGCATGTGAACTTCTGACCCACTGGAATTGTGATCCAGTGAATTATAAGTGAAATAATCTGTCTGTAAACAAATTGTTGGAAAAATTACTTGTGTCGTGAACAAAGTAGATGTCCTAACCGACTTGCCAAAACTATAGTTTGTTAACTAGAAATTTGTGGAGTGGTTGAAAAACGAGTCATTCAGACTCCAACCTAAGTTTATGTAAACTTCCGACTTCAACTGTACATATAATGGAGTTGTACTATGGTGTGGCATTTGTGTACCATAGCCATAGATGACAACAGGTTTTTAACTTGGGAGGGAGTGCAGTGGAGCAAATACCCAGAAGGAAGCAGTGATCCGAGTAGAATACACAAATCTTTGTTCTAATAATAAATTAGTTTAAAAAAAATTATGTTTACAAAAAGTATTCAGAAAGATTCTCAAAAAAACCCACTTGCAAAAACAACATCCTTCCATGTTGATCAGATAATGCACTTTCCCCTCCGTCCAGCTTGACTTTCCCCACCGTCCAGTTTGTTCCAACCTTCCAGCTTGGACAGGTGTATAGTTTTTACTCATTCGTGTATAAGCATTTTATTTGGAACAATGTTTTAGATTTTCAAAACAGTGTACACAAGACCCAGAACTCAGTGCCGTTTTTCATAACACTAAATGCATTTTCTAAAAGTACACTGAACAGAAATATGAACGGCACAATTTCTACGATTTTACTGAGTTACAGTTCATATAAGGAATACGTTCAATTGAACAAAATCTATGGATTTCACATGACTGGGAATACAGATATGCATCTGTTGGTCAGAGATACCTTGAAAAAAAGGTAGGGGCGGGGGATCACATGACCCTTGAACGAGATGGTTGAACGAGATGGTTGCGTTAACTAAGAGCTCCGCTTCAAATTAAAAACCCATTTAGCTTTAGTTAAAAAGTCATGGCGGCTACAAAAGGCGACATTACAGGTGATATTTTTACCCGGACTCGAGCAGTAGCCGCGGAAAAAGCCTCCAAGAAACAGCTAGCTTCAGAAAAAGCTAGCGCCATTAGCCAGGAGCAAGAGGACCCGTCCCCCCCCCCCCCCGAGGCCCAACAAAAGCCAACCTCTAACTCTGTCGAAGACATTCCTTTCGAGCTGAGAGCCCAACGTACAGAACTCAACATCAAATTAGATGGCATCAACTCTCAGCTCAGTGCGATAGGGGGCAAGGTGACACCCTGGAAAATGCTTTGCCTGACATCAACAACAAGAGAACCATCAACGCGGGGCGCCTGGACTAGGCAAAGGGGCGAATCCTATCCATGGAAAACTTACTGACAGACGCCATGGAAACAATAGCATATGCTAAAAAGAAAATAGATCATCTGGAAGAGAAAACATAGGACCTGGAAAACAGGGGGCAAAGGAATAATTGTGTTCTATTAAATCTGGGCGAAAAAGAAGAGGGGAACATGCCACTGATCCACTACCTGCAAGACAAACTTCCCGAGTGGCTCCACCTGTCCACCGACAGGCTCATAGAACAGAGAGCTCACCGAGAGAGCGAGCTCACCGAGCACTGATGGCCCCCACCAGCAGCCAGACAACCACCGCACCCAATCACCATACGTTTCCTGAGATTCACCGACAAGGAACGAGTCCTACAGGCGGAGAAAATCAACACCATTACAGTGGGAAACGCCAAACTCCCCTTACACCAGGAGCTGTCAGATGGAATACGCCGAGAATTTGACGAAGTGAAGAAACACTCCATTGACCGAGGCATCTTTAGTGGATATCATTACCCAAACGAGCTCAGGATTCTTCACCAAGGAGCCCTGCGACACTTCAGAACTCCAGAAGAGGCAACTTTTTTGAAGGACAACCCTGGGCACTGAGAAATGGACCAATGACTAAAAGCGATTTACTGTTATTACTAATGGAGGTAAGACAACATATAGCCGCCATCCAATGACCCACCCGCCCCGATAAATGTTGTTATTGTTATGGAACAGAGACTCAAGACAAAAAGGTTTCAAAAAGGAGTAACAGGTTTAATGATATATAGATGGTGATGAAAAATGAAGTAGAGAAAGTCTCTGTAAGATGGTGATGGGAAATCCAGACAGGTTTTCTTGTATGAGGAGAAGGAGGTAGCCGGAGGATGAACACTGGAACCAGGAAGACGAGGGAGACACTGGAAGGTAGATAACAAAGGTCGAGGTTAGAGGAACAGGGAGTGAGTCCTTACTCAAACGAGACCAGACAAAGTGACTGTGTTGGGGGAGTGCCTATATGCTGACTGTGCTGATGATCCAATGACGTTCAGGTGTGGATGATTAGAACTCAGGTGACAGTGATCTCTGTGATTGTGTGGTCGTGGAGCCTGGCTGATCAATGACAGTTATAGCCGTCTAAGTTATATTTTTCTTTTAGCTGAGAGAGGGATGGGCTCTATAGCCTAACCTAGGCCTACTAAAGTTTCAACCTACTTTAATTTCCCCTTTTTTAATATTAAGGACTTGCCCCAACACCTATTTGGTCCAAATGATTGGACTTATGTCCTTTGGGGGGGGTATGTGTAGGCTGGGCTATTGATTTTATTTTCTCCCTCTTATTTAAAAAAAATAAATAATTATGTGGTCTGGACGGAGATTATGTTGTTACTCATTCAATGCGGGACGGAGAGGATGAGGCATTTCTTTGGGGGGGAGATGGTGTGCGCTGCTAACTGTTCCCGTTTTTCTGTTTTCTTCAGAACACAGAATTGAGACCAAGCGTTGGGGTAATAGATCCAACAGGATATGTCGAGTTGTTTGGGAACTCGGCTGGGGGGTTCAGAGACTGTTCTTTTATGTACACCATTTATTTTTCTTTAATGTGATCGCAGCTGTAACTATTATCCACCTTTACACAGATGACTTGCACTAGAGTTCGATTACTGTTCGATGACGTTGACTAGTACCTTAAATATATTGACATTGAACTGCCATGGGCTAGGTCATGCAATAAAACAGAAAGATACTATGTGCTCTAAAAAAGGAAAAAGCAGACATTGCGCTATTACAAGAGACACACCTCTGTGATGCTGAACATGCCAATCTCCGCAGAGCTTGGGTGGGACAGGTGTATTCTCATCTTTCAGGTCAAACAGTAGAGGTACAGCCATACTTATCCATAAGAATGTTCCATTCATAATTGACAAAAACATATCTGATCTGGAGGGGAGATTTATTCTGATAACTGGGTCACTGTATGGGCAACCAATTACTATCTTCAACATATATGCCCCTAACACAGACACTCCTGCCTTCATGTCAAAAATGATAATCCTGTTCAATGAGCATTGTATTTTTTTTGGAGCGCTGGCTGGAGATTTTAATTGTACCCTAAACCCAACCCTAGACAATTCATCTAAAGTCCCCACCACAAATCCTAGATCTGCAAAGATGTTGAAGTCTCTTACTAAAGAGATGGGACTTATAGATATCTGGAGAGAGACTAATAGCTCGTCTATGGACTTTACATACTACTCTAATGTTCATAACACCTACTCCCATATAGAGTACATTTTTATCCCAAAGATTTTCATAAATTCAGCCACGTGTACGATTGGACCCATAGCACTTTCAGATCACGCCTTTTTCCACCACCGTTTTGACCTCTGCAAAAACATTCCGAGGTCAAAGAGCTGGAAATTCAACACCTCCATGTTATCAAACGAAGCGTTCCATACAGTGGTAACTACATGGATAAACAACTACACACAAGACAACAAAGACTCTCCTGTTTCTCCGGCCACAACATGGGACGCTGCCAAAGCCACACTAAGAGGACATCTAATTGCATACGCTTTCTCTAAGAAAACAATGGAAGCACACAGGCTAGAACTTGAGGGAGCTGGAACGCTGTGAAAAAGTACATAAACAATCCCCAGACAGCACCTCCTGGAGTCAACTTAAAGCAGCCAAAGGCAAACTGAACTATACTCGGGAGAAAACTTTTTTTTCTTTCTTTACTAAACAGAAATACCATAGTATAGCAATAGGCCTAGTAGATGGCTTGCTTACCAATTAAAAAAAAGAGCAGTCAGAGCGTACAATCATGGCCATCCAAACAGCAGAGGACGAGGTCACATATGACCCAAAAAATATAAATGTAACTTTTCATGATTTTTACTGCAAACTATATACTTCTGAGAGAAAACACAGATGCAGAACTTCATTCCTTCCTAGAGGGAATTTCGCTACCTAAACTATCAGAAACCGACCAAGAAGATCTCAACCCCCTTCCCTCCTGAGGAGGTCCTGGAGGCAATTACCTCCATGCCACCTAATAAGTGCCCAGGCCCAGATGGATTCCCCAGAGAGTTCTACAAAGCTTTTTGGCCCCAGCTTAGCCCTATTCTCATGCCAATGCTGGATGATTTTTGCAAAAATGGAGCTCTTCCAGACTCTATGTACACAGCCCGCATTACAGTGTTGATCAAAAAAGTCAAGGACCCTCTATCCTACTCGTCCTTCTGGCCCATAATCTTGTTGGATTTCGACTACAAAATAATTACCAAATTGCTCGCCAAAAGACTAAACACTCTTCTTCCCAAAATAATAAAAGCGGACCAAACTGGATTTATTAGAGACAGGTACTCTTCTGATAACATTTGCCGTCTTTTTGATATTAATGATCAAGTAAACTCACAGAAGACCCCTGTCCTGCTGGCTTCACTGGATGCTGAGAAGGCGTTCGACAGGATGGAGTGGAGCTTTTTGTTCTCAGTCTTAGAAAAGTTCAATATGGGCCCAAATTTTATTAAATGGATTAAGTCCCTATACGCTCATCCAAATGCCATGGTGACTACTAACGGTCTGAACTCTGGCAGAATACCTTTTGGGACGGGGCACAAGACAGGGGTGCCCGCTGTCCCCTGTGCTCTACTTGTTGGGGGCAGAGCCTCTGGCAGAGCTGATAAGGAGCAATCCAAGTATTATGGGTGTTTCTGCAGGTGGCCTGCAGCACAAGATTTCGCTCTATGCGGATGATGTCTTGCTCTACATATCCAACCCTGAGAAATCCCTCCCATTTTAGACACAATTGCTCAGTATGGCAAGTTTTCAGGATATAAGATAAATTTTAACAAATCCACTGTTTGCCCTCTTAATCTTACACTCACCAGCTCTATGAAGACATTCTGCCCATTCCAATGGAAGACACAGGGGTTTCAATACCTTGGGATCTTCGTAACACCAGATCTGAATAGCCTTTTCAAGGAGAATTATCTCCCACTCCTGGATCGAATCAAGATCGATCTCCAAACCTGGATCTCCCTCCCAATTAGCTTAGTCGGAAGAATTAATGTCATCCGTATGAACATCCTCCCTAGATTGAACTATTTATTTCAGATGCTCCCATGCTATCTCCCAGTTTCCCTTTTCAAAACAACCAACCAAAGCGTCACCAAATTTATACAGGGCAATACAAAACCTAGGATCAAGTTCTCCACTCTGTTGAAACCTGAATCTAAGGGTGGTCTTGCCCTTCCCTCCCTTCAATTGTACTACTGGTCTGCCCAAATCCGCAACATGCTAACATGGATCACAAACAGACAAGACTCAACGTGGATTCAGATAGAAGCCCAATCCTGTGGTTCATTGCCCCTAAGCTCAATTATATTCATTAATAACTTTAGTGAAGTGGGCAACATAGCCAAAACCTTTGACTTATAGCACCCTACTAGCGTGGAGGGACTGTAAGAAATACCTGGGCATTTCCTCCCAAATATGTTCTCACTCGCCTATAGTATGCAACCCAGACTTGCCAAAAGCCCTGAGTGATGCAAACTTTAATCTTTGGCATACTCTAGGAATCAGGACCATATCAGACCAATTTCATCAGAAAACCACTACACTGAAATCCTTTCAAGAGCTCTGCAGTGAATTCAATGTGCCAAGATCCAATTTTTTTTAAATATCTTCAAATTAGACACATCATTTACTTCCAAGAGGAGGTTTAGAGCTCAGCTGAATGAAGTTGAGACCCTTCTTGCTACAGCACAATCCATCAAAGGCAAAATCTCCTATATCTATAGACTCCTTTCTGAGAAAGGGGGCTCCTCCTTTACTCCAATGAAAATAATCTGGGAAAAGGACCTTTGTCTGACTATCACTGAGTTATGGGCGGAGGTTTGCGACAGGGTATACTGCTCCTCTACTAATTTAAAAATGAAAGAATCTAATTACACATTTTTGTACACATTTTATTACACCCCAATGAGACTCCATAGAATGAAAACAGAAATTTCTCCTAACTGTAAAAGATGTACCTCTGAAAGGGGAACCTATATGCATGTATTTTGGAGTTGTAGAGAGATTGCCAAAATCTGTCAATCTATACATACTGCTGCACAGGAAATACTAGATGTACAGTTTGATATGAATCCCGTGTAGCTATCTTCTTAATGCCCAGCAGGACTTTGTTCTTGATCCGGACAGAGAACATTTGTTTATGACTATCACATACTTTCCTAAGAAATGTATTCTTCTATTGTGGGCTTCTAATTCTTCTCCTACATTTAAAATGTGGATTGACCAGATTGTTGACTTTCTTCCTCTTGAAAAGCTCACTTATGACCTCCACAGGAGACAGCCAAAGTTTGATAGACTCTGGTCCCCACTACTGAACTATATTTCAAATTGGACAGAGCGAATGGGCTGATTAGGGAAATGAGCAGACCCATGTTGTGTAAGGTGCTGTAACTATTTGTGCGTCGTCTCAGTTAAGGCTGGAAATAGCAAATAAGAACCTTGATAGTCCTGCTGCAAGGTTGTGTATTTAATTGTTGTATTAGTTTACTATATATTATTTTTATTATTATTGTTAGTTATTTAAATTATTTCTTATTTGTATATATTTTGTCTGTCACATCTGTGAACGTGGAATGTGTTTTGTTGGTTGATTGAAAAACAAGAACTTTAAACTTTAAATAGAAAAAAAAAGTAGCGGCAGTATCTGGTGTGACCACCATTTCCCTCATGCAGTGCGACACATCTCCTTCACATAGAGTTGATCAGGCTGTTGATTGTGGCCTGTCGAATGTTGCCCCACTCCTCTTCAATGGCTGTGCGAAGTTGATAGGTATTGGCAGGAACTAGAACACGCTGTCGTACACGTCAATCCAGAGTATCCCAAGCTTGCTCAATGTGTAACATGTCAGGTGAGTATGTAGGCCATGGAAGAACTGGGACATCAGCTTCCAGGAATTGTGTACAGATCCTTGCAACATGGGGCTGTGCATTATCATGCTGAATCATGAGGTGATGGTGGCGGATGAATGGCACGACAATTGCCTTAGGATCTCGTCACGGTATCTCTGTGCATAAATATTTTGTTGCCTTCTAAAAACAGCCAATACATTCAGAAAAATTAAAGAATGCAAATACATCCATCGAAAGAACAAGACTGCCTGCAAAAATATTACAGTTCTTGATTGCTTGAACAATGTGACTGAAACTGGGATTCACATGAGTGAAACTGGGATTGACGTGGCCAAAACAATTTAAAAAAAATTAACAGTATGTGATTTCTCATTGTTTTCACACTAAATGCAAATGCTAAGCACTTTTGCAAAACACTAGACATAACTCTCTACACAAGACACAAACATATGTTGTGTACAGCATGTAAAACAAAACTAAATCAGTACTCCCATTATAGTATATCTTTTAACATTAACATCTCTTTGTATAGTGATTGGTTTTACAGTACTTCAGTCACAATTGCACTTTCAACATCTCTTCTCTTTGATTTATCTTTACTGCATTGTTACAGCGTTACAATATACAGAACCGAACACTTCTAAACAGTATCAAATTTAGTTTAGTGAAATTCTTCCTGCTTTAGTATTAAATGCTAATTGAGAGAACAAGAATACAGCTAATTTCTAGTAAATGTTTGATAACCATCTCTTATCATTTACTATTTTTAATAGAAAAATAGTCTAATATAGTCCTGGCAACCCACATTGCGCACACCTGCTCCCATCGTTAAGCCCACCTGGACCTCATCACCACCCTGATTACTCTCCCTTCTTATAGCCCTCTCCAACCTCAGTCATCAGGCAGTATTGGTTCTGTTTTTATGTCCTGACGTGTCTCTCATTTTGTACTCGCTATGTTTGTTATTATTAAACTCACCATCTGCACCTGACTTGGCGTTACAGTTAGTATTTGTTGAGCCATTATGTAATGAATGGTGAGATGACCTTCTCATTCTATGACAAATTATACTGTTTTGATAGTTACTTACTTTAGTGACAGGTTTTGATGGGGTTAGTGCATTTTGCTAGAGAAATTAGGTGTTTTGGCAAACACTTCCAATTTAGTGAGTTGCATTTTCCCTGTTTTGAGGAAAGTGTTCAGAAACGGTAACAGTTTTGTTAGACATGATTTACACAATTTGTGTCTTGTAGCTGCAAAAAGGTGTTATGCATTTGTATTTAGTGTGAAAACATTGAGAAATGGCAAACTGTTGTGCAGAATAGGTAACTGTCTTGGTAAGTAGGTTAAGGTATCGTTCCCAGCTTAATTCCGTTAACAAGCCATCTTGGAAAAACTATAAAATGTCCAGGGTAAAGATTATTAAGATTACATTTCTCTGAGGGTAGTAACTTTGGTCCTCCCTCCTTTCTGTCTCAGACCGGGTCCAAGAGGAGATCAGCAGGGTCATAGGAAGTCGTCAGCCCTTGGTAGAGGACAGGAAGAACCTGCCCTATACTGATGCAGTGATCCATGAGACCCAGAGACTGGCCAACGTTTTACCCATGGCCATCCCTCACACCACCAGCCGAGACATCACCTTCCAGGGATATTTAATCAAGAAGGGGACGCTTGTGTTTCCTCTACTTACGTCTGTCCTACAAGACGGAAGCGAATGGGAGAGCCCGCACACCTTTAACCCCGCCCACTTTCTGGATGAGGAAGGTCGATTCGCCAAGAGGGATGCCTTCATGCCCTTCTCTGCAGGTGAGTTCCACGGTTTCTGTATCTATACTGACTGGGTAAGTGAATCCTTCTATGGTACTCTAAAATTAAGAGTTTGGGGAATTGCTTTGATCCAGAGTTTATGGTATGAAATGTGTGTACAATTTGACAAATGTATATGTCAACTATAGGAAATCTATGTAGACCTAATTGTCATATGTTGTCCTCCTAATTTTCTTCTTCCAGGTCGTAGGGTGTGTCTGGGGGAGGGTCTAGCCAGGATGGCGCTCTTCCTCTTCTCCACCTCCCTCCTGCAGCGCTTTCGTTTCTCTCCTCCTCCTGGAGTAACAGAGGATGATCTGAACCTGACACCGGCCGTGGGGTTGACCCTCAATCCTTCACCTCACCAGCTCTGTGCTGTCAGCCGCATCTGATAGTCTGGGCCAAATGTATATTATACATGACTTAGAACAAATGCTCCACTTTAGACAAACATGCTGAAATAGGTTGCCTCCCCGGCTGTGCTGTGAGACAGATCTGAGACGAGAGATCAGTCCCTCTATGGTTTTTGTTTAATTTGATTGCTCTACATTCCGACAATGTAATTGATTGATACAAAGCACCGCTATTATGTATGTACAGAATGTAATTGTTTTTGCTTGCTGTCCTGCCTTGTCTGGGACTGGACAGCTGTTGCCAAGCTAAGTATCGCACTGCTTTGCTTTATCTTGGCCAGGTTGCAGTTGTAAATGAGAACTTGTTCTCAACTAGCTTACCTGGTTAAATAAAGGTGAAAATAATTTTAAAAAAAAGTAAATCAGTTTTCTAGCTAATGTTATCAGTTGTTGACACTATATATATACACCCCCACCCCCTTGTGGGCATGTTTTTACATGACTAGCAAGCATACTTAGCCATATCTGCTAGCTAGAACAAATAACTACCACTAACTAGCTAGCTCCAGCAGGAGTGGAAGTTTGAGTGCCTACTTTCACTCCATGAGCGGTTCTAGTTATGGAAGGAGACTTAATTTAAACAGGAAACCAAATGTGGATCTTTCTCCACCGTTTGGTCTTTTGACCAACCAGATCAGCTATTTTGCCTACAATTGGACAAAAGACCAGAATTGGGCTGCCTGTGTAAAAGCAGCCAAAAGGTCTCACTTAAAGCAAAGTTGTTTACAAACTGTTCGCTAGCTGGTGGCTAGTTTAACCTACTCCTTGTCCATTGATGTTAGCTAGTGGTTAGCATGAGCCACATTAGATACTGTACTAATTACTATTTACATATTTGGGCATGAAAATCTAACGTATTTAAGCTTTCTTGTCCTGTTCAAACGGGCCAACCAAAGGTACATAACACTAACAGTGTCTGTTATTGATAACAGCTAGATGATTGACTCTGCAAAACTTGGATACACCCCAAAGATAAATAAGCTAAGACGTAGGCTTCTGATTAGCCTTTGACTATTTGATTATTTGTGTCAGACAGCGTCATATGTATTGCTAATAAATAATACAGTTGATGAGTGTGCTTGACATCGGCAGCCGTTCGTCAAATTTTGGTACATTTTGTCAACTTGGAGTCGGAGTTTGGAATAGAATAGATTTTGAATGACTGTCTGTGCTCAGTGGGAACCAATCACTGTGCAGCAATGTAGAACGTTCAACTAGTAGATTTCACCAAAACTTTCAATAAAGGCTTAAAGTGGAACTGACAGCATTTTGGCAACATGAAATGGTATTAAAATCTGTTCATATACACCCCCAGGAAGAATGACACCTTTTCATTTATATCTTCTGACAAGTGAGCACTTAGATATGGTCATTTTCATAAATTCACAAAATGTTCGGGAATTACGTATAGTAAGGCATTTGTGAAAAGTCGATAAAAATAGTGGGAAAGCGGCCGTGCGTTAGGAAAATTAATAGACACTGCATTAAATAAAACGGAATAAAAACATCTGTCTGTAATATTCATATGTGTAAACATACTGAATTGTAATTGGATGCATCTTACCGCTGCATCATACTGTGCTATGATTGGTTAAGAAAGCCCGGGAAGTTTAAAAATGGTCGGTTGGTCATGGTTGGAGATACGTGAACATGCCTGTAGTAACTAGCTAATAAAGAGCTACGTTTAGAAATATCCTTTAGTACTGCATTTTATTATTTTGTACAAAGCGTGCAAAACAAGACATGGTGTCAGAGTAAAAGGTCTTACAAGATGGATTTTGCTGGTGTTCCTTCACCTCGAATGGACTGGGTCCTCTGAAGGAAAGAGGAGAAGAGGAAAAGTGCAGCTGAGCTAACGCTGGACAAAGCTATCGACACAGCCAGGTCTCACGAGCTAACACGGGCTCAGATGAAAACCATTTTGCGCGGCAGCACGAGCACATCACATGAACAAGCAGTGCACGCAGTCAGGCAGACGTCACAGCACACCTCCGGTGCCCGGAGAGAGACAGAACTCCAAAACAGAGCGACACAGACTCAAAACGCCCCAAAACGTGGATATTGTGGATACAAAGTCCATGGCGTACAAGGAAATTGCCCAGCTAAAGGCAAACAGTGTACTAAATGTGGAAAATGGAATCACTTTGCAAAAGTGTGCAGAGCTTACCGTGGGAAAACAGTACACGCAGTGAGTGAAGATGAAATGTCAATCAAAGAGTCAAACGCTGATGAACTGTTTATTGACTCAGTGACACAGAAAAGTCAAATATCAGAGACAGAGCAAGCCTTTGCTGACATTGAGATAGGAACACAAGGCACAGAGCTAAAGTTCAAACTAGACACTGGTGCACAAGTAAACATTATTCCTCTGAATAAGTACCGCAGCTTGACATCTGAGTGTGAGCTACAGCCCACCACACGCAGACTGACTGGTTATGGTGGTGAACAGCTCCCAGTAAAAGCCACATGTACTTTCAAATGCAAATACAAGGAAAGTGACATGATGTTGGACTTTTACGTTGTGGACACTCGAGCACCTGCAGTGCTAGGTCTTAAAGCATGTTTAGACATGGACCTCATCAAGCTAGTTTTATCAGTGACAGCACCAGTAGAGACAGAAAATGTACTGGAGGAGTTTGCTGATGTTTTTACAGGAATAGGATTATTCCCAGGAGAATGTACCATTCACCTTGACCCAGACGCAACCCCTGTGGTCTACCCACCGAGAAAGATTCCCCTTGCTCTCCGTGCCCGTCTGAAGAAAGAGTTGGAGAGCATGGAGCAATCTGACATAGTTACCAAGGTTACAGAACCGACTGACTGGGTAAATGCGTTAGTGGTGGTGGAGAAACCACGCACAGGCAAGCTCAGAGTATGTCTCGACCCAAGAGACTTGAACAAGGCTATCAAACGCCCCCACTACCCTTTACCGACACTAGATGGCATCATACACAAGCTAGCGGGAGCACACTACTTCAGTGTCATGGACGCTAGATCAGGCTACTGGGCTATCAAGCTCACAGAAGAGTCATCTAAGCTCACAACATTCAACACACC
>QNTS01002267.1:143788-235460 GCA_003317085.1 Hucho hucho | reverse complement strand
TGACCAAATACTTATTTTCCACCATAATTTGCAAATAAATTCATTAAAAATCCTACAATGTGATTTTCTGGATTTTTTTTCCTCCTTTTGTCTGTCATAGTTGAAGTGTACCTATGATGAAAATTACAGGCCTCTCTCATCTTTTTAAGTGAGAGAACTTGCACAATTGGTGGCTGACTAAATACTTTTTTGCCCCACTGTAGGTATTCAAGAATTCACTTGAATAGGAGGTAGGAGTACGCCGGGTAGAAGATCTATCCAAATATTGGTCTAGCACACAGTTAAGGTCCTCCCCAATGACCAGATTAGTATGGGAGATATCTGGAATCAGGGCAAGGACTCTTTTGAAAAAAGAGGGGTTGTCAATGTTTGGCCAATAGATATTTCGTAGAGTTACAGAAGTAGAGTGGATCTCTCCTATTACGATCCCATAACGACCCTCTTATTCCGCAATAGTGGTTTTATGTAGAAAGAGAATTCCTTTCCGTACCAGAATCGCTGTGCCTCTCGTTTTGGCTGAGAAGTTAGAGTGATACACTTGCCCCACCCACCTACATTTAAGTCCGCTGTAGGAATTGTTTTTCAGATGGGTTTCTTGCAAAAAATTTATATCAGACGAGAGTGCTTTCAAGTGGGCTAGGACCTTGCCTCTCTTAATTGGTTCGTTTAAACCCTTTACATTCCAGGAAGTAAATGTAAGCCCCGCCCTCCTCTCACCTGCATAACATGTAACTCAGTAAAAAGGTAAGAAAGCGCACCAAACCATCATGATCAGCATATGTAGCACCTACACCCGAGCAGTATCCAACAGACCCCTCCCCCCTGGCAAGCACCCTTATTCTCCACCCTGTTCCCCAACTTTCCCCAACATTTACCCTCCCCCTCAACCCACCTTTAACAGGCATGCACAAATAGGAGAGAAAAATATATAAAAATAATAAACACATTGTCTGGCCGATGCCGAAAATGCAGGGCGCAACCTCGAACAAGAGGTAAAACCAAAATAAAATCCCAACTATACGTTCTCACTATCCTAGAACTTCTACTAACATATGAACTGAGGAAAGTGTTCAATTAGCATCTAATAAACCAAAACAGAAAAAGTTGCAACTTAAACATATTGTGCACTTAAGTGTCATCTTGGGTCAATCCATGAGATAAGCAAGATATAGCATCGCAAGAATATATTGCTAAGCAATGCCGGTCTGAACATAAACCATCAGCAACCGACATAGACAGCAGTACAATTACATATTGTGGGATAGATCGGAACAAGGATTTTGCTAAGTTAAACATGCCCCCCCAATATTTTTATTTGTTTTATTTTAAACAAAAAATTATATATATGTGTATATATATATATATATATATATATATATGTATGTGTGTATATATATATATATATATATATATATATGTATGTGTATATATATATGTACACATACATACATATATACATACACATTCATATACATACACACACACGCAAGTATATACACATACATATACATATCTACACAAACATTCATACCCCAAAATAATAATATACTCTAATTTAAAATATACACATACCTAATAATAATAAAATGCTAAGAGATTTTTTTTAAATAATAATAATAAAGTACAAATAATAATTATATGTACACACACCTACACAAATAGACACAAGCACCGCAGAAGGCTGGTGGAAATCTAACTGGGAGAGCGGCCCACGGCTATGCAGGATGGCACAAAACACCAACTTGCTATCCAGGTGTCTGCGTCTGCCCCGCCCCGCCCCAAGCATCACCCCAGTCCCCTGTAAGCAATAAATAAATGGTATAATAAGAATAATGTGAGAATTGAGAAATAAATAGCGGAACAAAACAAAAATGGGGGAATATAAGTATATCCATCCGATAGTGTCTATGATCAAACCTGGAAGGCCACTCAAACAGGCATCGCTCGGAACTCCAACGGCAGGTCAGTCGTCCAGCCGGAATGAAAGTGAAAATAACGTTAAATGAGAGCTCTGACCGCCCTCCATTGGTCGGCTCAGCGTCTTACATGTTCGGTAGCGACAATAAAACTTCAGTCGGCAGCCCTTGCTGAGACAGTTTAATAAGGTTTCACCCGTTATGGCATAGTATGGATTCGAGTCCATGAGCAGACCCTAACACACAATGACAAGGCTCTCTAACCCGTACGGGGGATTGGTGTATATTCCCGGATAAACTTCTCTGCGTCCAAAACCGAGGAGAGCCAAATCTTCTCACCGGAAGGAGGGGTAATTCTGAGTCTTGCAGGGAAGAGCAAGGCTGGGCGAAGATGGAGTTTGTAGAGTTTGGTCATGACCTCTTTGTAGCCGGCGCAATGCTTTGCCACATCAGGCGCATAATCCTCATAGACACGGAAGGAATGTCCTTTATGTAACAGATTACCCCTCATTCGAGCCTCACACAGGATAAGATCCTTGATCTTGAAAGTGTGACAACAGATGATTACTGGGCGAGGACGTTGGCCCAGTCCAGGCACTGGGACAAGAGCGCGATGTGCACGGTCCAGCTGGGGAACCGAAGCTAAAACATTCGATCCCATTGCATCCCTCAATAGCTTGGCGAAGAAGTCGGTGGGGCGAGAGCCAACCTCCACCCCCTCTGCCAGACCAACAACGCGAAGGTTATGGCGTCTGGATTGGTGCTCTAGGTCGACCACTTTCACAGAAAGCCTCTGCACACTATCCTGCAAGGACATGCATAGCTTCTCTAACTCGTCGATCCAACCAATTCAGAAACCTTCTCAAGGTCCACAATACTCTGGCCCTTCGAAGCAACCGCTCGAATGGTGCTCTTGATTTTGGTATCCAGTTCAGCAAAAGTACCCTTAACCCTCAGCTATAGCAACACGTAGTTCTCCCAGAGCCAAGGTAAGTTCTGAAAGTGTCACGTTGTTACCTGTGCCTTCCGCCATGTCTGTCTCGTTGTTTGGTGGGGAGGAGGCCTCCAATGAGGATTTATTGTCCTTTGGTCGCCTATTACTCGGCATGTTCACATAGAAAGTTACAATATTGTATTAGAAAGAGACGTTTGTTGTAAAAAGTTCTGTAAAGTAGGTTAAGTTAGATTGTTTTGCAAAAAAGTTGCAGGAGCCTCTCTCACACACATCCGTTCACTCCAACATGCTAGCTCCGCCCCTTGGACCATACATTTTTAATGGATAGCTCAGAATATGAGCTTTCCAAAAGTTGTTTATATTATACAGATCAGTCCTTTCGGGAGCCCAGATAATTTATTTATAAATCTCATCATTGGATGATTTGGTAGTTCGGTTTCCCAGGGAACTCCGTAGGCCAGCATAGCTGACCTAAGTTGTAAATATAGAAAAAAGGAGTTTCCTGTAATGTTTTTGAAAAGGGAAATGTTTGTTAAATGGGTAGTGAAATGTATTTTATTTTATTTACTGTTCTGAATTTTGATGCTATCAATTAGTTGATGTAGTGCTCTACTCATTCGACAATGTGTTTTCGGGTGTTTTTGAAGTACTCAATTTGTAATATGCAATATTTCATTGTGCACCTTTTTCTGAAACTTTAATGTTTGTATTTAACATTTTTGTGTGCCTGAAATGCTCAAATGATTTTAAATGAATAACTATGACAAGGGCTGTTATGGTGACCGTATTACTGCCATTACCATTACCGTATTACCACCATATTACTGCAGTCACGAGTCATGACAACAGTCAAATTCCATGTGACTGCTTAGTCACGGCAATTAGGCTTCTCCAAGCTCTGATGCTGCTGATGGTCATTAGTAGCCTACCAAACTTCCTACATTTCTGGTACTCAGCCCTCTATTGTACCTCCTAAAAACATCACTGCAAATGTAATCAAAAAAATCTATTCAAACACTTCATGAGAGCCCATGAGCTCATGTTGCGGAACATTTCAATAGGCTATGCAATTGCTTGAAAAAACGATGGGATCCTCCTCTTTTTAATAGAGGCCATCAGATTTCTATAGGCTAGGCCTACTATATTTATTGCTCAGCTTTCCTAATATTAAGCACATTGCTTCTCTTTACAACAGGAGTATAGCCTACCTGGCTGATATGAAAATGAACCATGGGAAAGAGCATCCTCCATTTGCTATTTAAGTGCATAGATGACATCATTTTTTTTACCCCTGCCCCCGTTTCGAGACAAGTGCTTAATGGTCCATTCTAAATCAAAAAAGACTTTACACATATATATTTTTTACTATATGTAAAATTTACTACAAGATTAAATCAAGAATAGTCTGATGGGTGACAATATTAGCCTATTACTTGTGAATTACATATTATCACTTGTGAATGATGCCCAGCTTAAGGCAAGAAGCATCCATGACTGTTTTTAGCGACTGTTTATAATCATAATGGCACACCTCATGTAGCCTAGCCCATAGGCTTATGTTAAGGTTTGTATCACAACTAGAGTGGCCAAATAACTTCTTAAAATGAAACACATTAATCCACTTTACGTATTATTGAGGTAGTATGTACATGTAGATATGGTTAAAGTGACTATGCGTATATGATGAACAGAGAGTAGCAGTAGTGTAAAATAGGGGGTGGTGGGTGGCGGGACACAATGCAGATAGCCCGGTTAGCCAATGTGCGGGTGCATTGGTTGGTCGGGCCAATTGAGGTAGTATGTACATGAATGTATAGTGAAAGTGACTATGCATATATGATAAACAGAGAGTAGCAGCAGCATAAAAGAGGGGTTGGGGGGGGGGGGGGGGGCACAATGCAAATAGTTTGGGTAGCCATTTGATTACCTGTTCAGGAGTCTTATGGCTCAGGGGTAAAAACTGTTGAGAAGCCTTTCTGTCCTAGACTTGGCACTCCGGTACCGCTTGCCATGCGGTAGTAGAGAGACTGGGGTGGTTGGGGTCTTTGAGAATTTTTAGGGCCTTCCTCTGACACCGCCTGGTGTAGAGATCCTGGATGGCAGGCAGCTTAGCTCCAGTGATGTACTGGGCCATATGCACTACCCTCTGTAGTGCCTTGCGGTGGGAGCCCTAAGCAATTGCCGTACCAGGCAGTGATGCAACCAGTCAGGGTGCTCTCGATGTTGCAGCTGTAAAACCTTTTGAGGATCTGAGGACCCATGCCAAATCTTTTTAGTTTCCTGAGGGGGAATAGGCTTTGTCGTGCCCTCTTCACGACTGTCTTGGTGTGTTTGGACCATTCTAGTTTGTTGGTGATGTGGACACCAAGGAACTTGAAGCTCTCAACCTGCTCCACTGCAGCCCCATCAATGAGAATGGGGGCGTGCTCAGTCCTCCTTTTCCTGTAGTCTACAATCATCTCCTTAGTCTTGGTTACGTTGAGGGATAGGTTGTTATTTTGGCACCACCTGGCCAGCTCTCTGACCTCCTCCCTATAGGCTGTCTCGTCATTGTCGGTGATCAGGCCTACCACTGTTGTGTCATCTGCAAACTTAATGATGGTGTTGGAGTCGTGCCTGGCAATGCAGTCGTGGGGGAGTACAGGAGGGGACTGAGCACGCACCCCTGGGGGGCTCCAGTGTTGAGGATCAGCGTGGCAGATGTGTTGCTACCTACCCTCACCACCTGGGGGCGGCCCGTCAGGAAGTCCAGGATCCAGTTGCAGAGGGAGGTGTTTAGTCCCAGGATCCTTAGCTTAGTGATGAGCTTTGAGGGTAATATGGTGTTGAACGCTGAGCTGTAGTCAATGAATAGCATTCTCACATAGGTGTTCCTTTTGTCCAGGTGGGAAAGGGCAGTGTGGAGTGCAATAGAGATTGCATCATCTGTGGATCTGTTTGGGCGGTATGTAAATTGATGTGGGTCTAGGGTTTCTGGGATAATGGTGTTGATGTGAGCCATTACCAGCCTTTCAAAGCACTTCATGGCTACGGACGTGAGTGCTACGGGCCTGTAGTCATTTAGACAGGTTGCCTTTGTGTTCTTGGGCACAGTGACTACGGTGGTCTGCTTGAAACATGTTGGTATTACAGACTCAATCAGGGACATGTTGAAAATGTCAGTGAAGACACCTGCCAGTTGGTCAGCACATGCCCGGATTACACATCCTGGTAATCCGTCTGGCCCAGCAGCCTTGTGAATGTTGACCTGTTTAAAGGTCTTACTCACGTCGGCTACGGAGTGCATGATCTCACTGTCATCCGGAACAGCTGATGCTCTCATGCATGCCTCAGTGTTGCTTGCCTCTACGCAAGCATAGAAGTGATTTAGCTCGTCTGGTAGGCTCGTGTCACTGGGCAGCTCGCGGCTGTGCTTCCCTTTTGTAGTCTGTAATAGTTTGCAAGCCCTGCCACATAAGACAAGCGTCGGAGCTGGTGTAGTACGATTCGATCTTAGCCCTATATTGACACTTTGCCTGTTTGATGGTTCGTCGCAGGGCATAGCAGGATTTCTTATAAGCTTCCGGGTTAGAGTCCCGCGGCAGCTCTGCCCTTTAGCTGAGTGCGAATGTTGCCTGTAATCCATGGCTTCTGGTTGGGGTATGTACGTACAGTCACTGTGGGAATGACATCCTCAATGCACTTATTGATAAAGTCAGTGACTGATGTGGTGTACTCCTCAATGCCATCGTAAGAATCCCGGAACATGTTCCAGTCTGTGATAGCAAAACAGTTCTGTAGTTTAGCATCTGCTTCATCTGACCACTTGTTTATAGACCGAGTCACTGGTGCTTTCTGATTTAATTTTAGCTTGTAAGCAGGAATCAGGAGGATAGAGTTGTGGTCGGATTAACCAAACGGAAGGCGAGGGAGAGCTAAGAGAGGTCTGGGAGAAGTGGGCGGAGCATCTGCCATACCTCTCCAACCCTTGGTCTGAAGTAACAGTGGATGAGCAACTGGTTCATTCAGAGGTACATTTGTATTTTCATATCTGTATTGTCAGTGATTTTCATTGTTTATTGTATTATGTATAGTTGTAATATCATTGATTTATATGATTGTTTTCTGTGACACTGATACTAATTACTAATAGCAATCTCTTTTGTCGAAAGGTCGCTGGCCTTTCCATCAGTAAATGCCCAGCAAGCCAGCAAAGTATGGGATCAAAAAATGTGTGGCCTGTGATGCACATTCCAGCTACGGTTGGAAGATGCAAGTCTACACAGGGAAGCCGACCAGTGGAGGCCCGGAGAGGAACCAGGGGATGCGGGTTGTGCTTGATGTGACCGACAGACTGAGGGGGCACAATATCACGTATGAACTCAGCCAGCAGCTCTTGAAGAGGAAGATCACCGTGGTTGGCACAGTTAGAAAGAACAAGCCTGAGCTCCCTCCAGCATTCCTCTCAACAAGGGGGAGAGACGCCTTCTCATTAAGTTTGCCTCCACCCCCACCACCACTAGTTTCTTACCTCCCAAAGAGGAACAAGATTGTGGTCCTCCTGAGCACACTGCACAAAATGACTGAGATCAGTGATCATGAGGACAGGAAGCCAGCCATCCACACAGCAGCCTCTGCAGCGCTTGTGAAAGCTGTTCAGGGGGCTGAATCTTGTCCTGATCCACCTGTGGCTGCAGCTGGGGCAGGCAAGAGGAGAAGATGCCAATTCTGCCCCCCAAAGAAGGAATGTAAAAACAAATACTATGTGCTGCACATGTGTGAAATACACCTCTTATATAATAAAATGCTTTCAAAACTACTTTCTGCACATTTCTGCTACTTTCTTAACTGCAACATTTTTTTTATCACCTATGCAGTACCTTTAGCAATAATAATAATCCTCTACTTTAGTAAAGAAAACAATTATGACAGGTGTTGTAGAAAAACGAGTGTCCACTGATTAAATGCAATCATACTGCATTGTGAAGAGGGAAAAACCCAGATATTAACAAAGTTTGTGATGAACGACAGGTTGTTTCTTCATGCAAAATAGATTTTGTGTTTAAAATTCAATTAGGCTGCTTTATTTTAGGGGTTTAGTGAAGGTGGGTCATTTTTTACCCTTCGGACAAGGGGAATATACAGAATGTTAAGACAACACAAGGGTTAACTGTTCATCACCATTTCAAAGAGCACCTTTTGTCTGAAATAGATTACCAAAGAAACGCTCCTCTGTTTTGTTGAATAGATCATTATTGGATTTGGTAATGGTCTGTAGCAGCTGTAGGCTACTGTTTAAACCTGCTAGAATGAGCCAGATTGTTTTTCTGGACACCTAACCCCTCCTCTTCGGCTAAACCTGAGCCCCATAGAGGGCGGGGTCTACTTATGCACTCACTTTTCCCAATACCACATCACTGTCTGATCTTACAGCACTGCTTGTGGAGATCCATGGCTACTGTTTATCCGTGATGTGTACGCCGAGGAACTTAACTTTCCACCTTCTCCACTACTGTCCCGTCGATGTGGATAGGGGGGTGCTCCCTCTGCTGTTTCCTGAAGTCCACGATCATCTCCTTTGTTTTGTTGACGTTGAGTGAGAGGTTATTTTCCTGACACCACACTCCAAGGGCCCACACCTCCTCCCTGTAGGCCGTCTCGTCATTGTTGGTAATCAAGCCTACCACTGTAGTGTCGTCAGCAAACTTGATGATTGATTTGGAGGCGTGCTTGGCCACCCAGTCATGGGTAAACAGGGAGTACAGGAGAGGGCTGAGAACGCACCCTTGTGGGGCCCCAGTGTTGAGGATCAGCGGGGTGGAGATGTTGTTTCCTACCCTCACCACCTGGGGCCGGCCCGTCAGGAAGTCCAGGACTCAGTTGCACAGGGCTGGGTCGAGACCTAGGGTCTCGAGCTTAATGACGAGCTTGGAGGGTACTATGGACCTATTGGAACGGTAAGCAAATTGGAGTGGGTCCAGGGTGTCTGGCAGGATGGAGGTGATATGATCCTTGACTAGTCTCTCAAAGCACTTCATGATGACGGAAGTGAGTGCTACGGGGCGATAGTCATTTAGCTCAGTTACCTTAGCTTTCTTGGGAACAGGAACAATGGTGGCCCTCTTGAAGCATATGGGAACAGCAGACTGGGATAGGGACTGATTGAATATGTCCGTAAACACACCAGCCAGCTGGTCTGCGCATGCTCTGAGTACACGGCCAGGGATGCCATGTGGACCAGCAGCCTTGCGAGGGTTAACACATTTAAATGTTTTACTCACGTTGGCTGCGGTGAAGGTGAGCCCACAGGTTTTGGTAGCGGGCCGTGTCGGTGGCACTGTATTGTCCTCAAAGCGAGCAAAGAAGTTGTTTAGTTTGTCTGGGAGCAGGACGTTGTGGTCCGCGACGGGGCTGGTTTTCTTTTTGTAGCCACATTCCTCTCGTGTCTGAGCCTTTGAATTGTGACACTACTTGTCTCTATACTGACGCTTAGCTTGTTTGATTGCCTTGCGGAGGGAATAGCTACACTGTGTGTATTCAGTCATGTTTCCGTCGCCTTACCCTGGTTAACTTCTTAGGGAGCGGCTGCTTAGGTGAAGGTTTTGGAGTCTGGCATGCCCAAAGTAAAATGCCTACCACTAAGGCCCAGAAAATAGGATATGCACATAATTAGTACTATTGGATAGGAAACACTCTGAAGTTTCTAAGAGTGTTAAAATAATGTATGTGAGTATAACAGAACTGATATAGCAGGCAAAAACCTGAGGAAAATCCATCCGGATTTGCAGTTTTTTTTTATTTTTATTTTAACCAGGACTGAGACTGCAGTACCTATGGCTTTCACTAGATGTCAGCAGTCTCTATACAAAGACTGGGAGCGATAGGAGTAAGCAAAACAGATAGAAACAGGAAATGGTCAAGGGAGCTCAGATGTCAACAAGATTTCACGGGCGCAAGACTGGATGCGCGCCCCACTTTATTTTACTTATATAACATTTAGGTGACCATCCGAGTGAATTATTATCGCTAATATTCATAAAAGGATAGCTAAGGATGCATTATAACTGGTCTTTGATTTGTTTAGGAAAAGTTTATAAGTATATTTGAATGCGTTCTCTTCACGTTTCAATGGGCGATTCGACGTTGGATTTTCTGAACATAACGCGCCAACCAAACTGAGATTTATGGATATAATAAATGACTTTTTCTAACAAAAGAACCATTGGATGTCTTCGTTGGACACTTGGGAAGCCCTCAGCAGAAGTTCTTCGAAAGGTAAGGGATTTTTTTCCGCTGTGAAATGTGTTTTGTGTGAACCGCGCTGGTTTATGAATTTATACTAATGCAGAAATATTAGAGGTGCTATCCTCAAACAATCAAATGTTGTGCTTTCGCCGTAAAGCAAGGGGAAAACCACAGGTAGGTTTGATGAACAAAACAAACTGGCAACAGACAAACAGAACACCGACTGGATCCCAACCGGCGACTCAAAACAACGGCAGCGCCGGAGAAAGGGGAAACGCGGCGGTCTTTTGGTCAGGCTACGTAGACGGGCACAACGTGCACCTCTCCCGAGTATTTTACTTGCCAATTTCCAGTCTCTGGAAAACAAGGTGGATGAAATACGACCAAGAGTTGCCTTCCAGAGAGACATCGTTGACTGCAATGTTCTTTGCTTCACGGAAACATGGCTCACTCAGGACACGTTATCTGAGTCGGTACAGCCACTTGGTTTATCCACGCATCGCGCCGACAGAAACAAACATCTATCTGGTAAGAAGAAGGGCGGCAGGTGTGTGTCTTATGATTAACGAGACGTGGTGTGATCATAACAACATACAGGAACTCAAGTCCTTTTGTTCACCTGACATAGAATTCCTTACAATCAAATGCCGACCGCATTATCTACCAAAATAATTCTCCTCGATTATAATCACAGCCGTGTATATCCCCCCTCAAGCTGACACATCGACGGCACTGAAAGAAATCCATTGGACTCTATGTAAACTGGAAACTACATATCCTGAGGCTGCATTTATTGTGGCTGGGGATTTTAATAAGGCTAATTTGAAAACAAGGCTCCCTAAATGTTATCAGCATATCGAATGTGCCACCCGGGCTCATAAAATCCTGGATCATTGTTATTTTAACGTCTGTGATGCATACAAGGCTATTCTCCGCCCTCCTTTCGGCAAGTCTGACCATGACTCCATTTTGTTGCTCCCAGCCTACAGACAGAAACTAAAACAGGAAACGCCCGTTCTCAGGTCTGTTCAACGCTGGTCCGACCAATCTGATTCCACGCTGCAAGATTGCTTCGAGCACGTGGACTGGGATATGTTCCGGATAGCATCGGACAACAACATTGTATACGCTGATTCGGTGAGCGAGTTTATTAGCAAGTGCATCGGTGATGTTGTATCCATAGCAACTATTAAAACCTTCCCCAACCAGAAACTGTGGATTGATGGCAGCATTCGCGCAAAACTGAAAGCGCGAACCACTGCTTTTAAGCCATAAAATGGCTGGTACAATCAGCGCCCTCTCAGAAACAGTGGTTTCAGACTAGAATGGTGAATGCAGAGATCAGGCTGTTTCCACAATTCCATCAAATGTTCTTATTCTAATCCTCTGCAAATAATGTCTAAGATGTCTTAAATAGTTACAGATGATCATGACCAGAAAGGGTGCAAAGATAATTTGGCAGATTATACATTTGTTAATTATTAAATGGCATATTATAGTAATATTATAGGAATATGTTTTATTAATTTAAAGATACCATCTTCCGAAAGCACCTGAAACTCTACTTCTTCAAAAAGTATCTTATATAAAACCCCTCCTCATCTCAACCCCCCCCCTCCCCCCCCGAATAAACATTCCTGAACAACACCCCAACACTGTAAGCTACTTTATTGAGGAAGTGTGTACGTACTACAGTATGCCTGTGATATGTGGTTGTCTTAAGATGAATGCACTAACTGTGAATCGCTCTGGATAAGAGTGTCTGCTAAATGACTAAAATAAAATATATATATATAATATGGTTACATTATCACGAGTGATGGGCACCGATATACAAAATCCATATCGATATCAGTTGCATTCTTTGATTCCATATCAATATCATATCCGTTTGTATAAAATACATTGCAACTGTGTGAATTTTCGCTTTTCTGTTTAGTTACATGTCTCTTTGAAGTTCAGACAACTATTTGCAGATTGTCCATTGGGCCAGGCGTGAATGTTATATGTAATGTTATAATTAATTAATATGAGCAGATATTATAATATAGTTGTATGCGTATTCTATCTGAATCTCTGTGTAGATGTACAACATGTTTCCCTGGTTGGGTCCATGGATAAACAACCTGACATGTCTGAAAAAGAGTATGGCTGATACGAAGATGGAGGTGACAGAGCTGGTGAGGGACCTGAAGGAGACTCTGAACCCTCAGATGTGTAGAGGCTTTGTGGACTCGTTCCTTGTCCAAAAGCAGATCCTGGAGGTATGAAGAGTTCATGCAGAATCTGCACCTCACTCATACATAACTAAGTGCTGCATCGATATTGCTCAGTAAAACTACAGAATATAATTAATCAATAAGGTCCGAGGGGGTGTGGTATATGGTCAATTTACCACAGCTAAGGGCTCTTCTTAGGCATGACGTGAAGCACAGTTCCTTTATACAGCCCTTAGCTGTGGTATATTGGCCATATACCACAAAACCAGAGGCGCCTTGTTGGTATTATAAACTGGTTACCAACATAATTAGAACAGTAAACAAGTCATTTTGCATAATACAAGTGGTATATTGTCTAAAGTACCACGGCTTTCAGACAATCTGCATCCAGGAACCAAACTGCCCAGTTTATAATATTTATTACGCCACCTTGTGGAGCATTAGGATACTGCCGCGCCACACAACTAACATCCCACTGGGCACAGATGTCAATTCAAAGTCTATTCGACATTGGTTCAATATAATTTCATTAAGATAACGGGAAACAATGTTGACTCAACCAGTGTGTGCCCAGAGGGATGTAAGCAAATGGTTGAATGCCAGCTGAGGGAGGATAGAACTAGAGTTTTCTTCGTATCGGAAGAAACACATGTAAACTCACACAGACTCAAACACTAAAACAGTTTCTCAAACTGATTTAAAATAATGTGTTGATTATGTCTTTTCTTGGCTTTGTTCTTTTCCAAATGCTATCTCTGATATGCTACCCAGAAAAGCCCTACAATTAGCCCATATTAATACATGTAGCCTTAGAAATAAGGTTAATAAAATCAATAACTTGCTAACATCAGATAACATTCATGTATTAGCCATGTCTGAGACTGTCTGAGATAATTCCTTTGATAAAGCAGTAGCAATACAAGGATATAACAGGTGTTGCTGTACATATTCAGAGCCATATCCCAGTAATGCTTAGAGAGGATCTCATGTTAAGTGTTATTGAAGTGTTGTGGTTGCAGGTTCAACTGCCTTCTCTAAATCCTATTTTAGTGTAGCTCCTATAGGTCACCAAGTTCTAACTGTCAGTATCCAGATAATGTGTGTGAAATGCTTGATAGTGTATGTGATCTAAACAGAGAGGTCTAGTTTTTTGGGGAACTGAATATTGAGCTGTCTGCTCAAGAGGAAGCTTTCCACTGTAACCAATGACAGTAATCTGGTTCAGGTTATTAATTAACCTACCAGGGCATTTACAAACACTACTGGAACTATATCATCCACATGTATTGATCACATCTATACTAATACTGTGTAACTTTGTTCTAATTCTGTATCCGTACCCATTCGATGCAGTGATCACCAGTGGCTATAGCCTGGAGTTCCAAAAGCTGGGCCTAAAATTATGTATAAGAGATATGTGGATTATGTAAAAAAATATTTGTTGGTCTAATGTGATTATTAAGGAACATCCAGACACTGCGCTTAATGAATTTATGAAATTGCTTCTTCCAATTATTATCTGTTAAGGGCTGCTATAGGGGTGGCAGGTAGCCTAGTGGTTAGAGCGTTGGACCAGTAACCGAAAGGTTGTTAGATCGAATTGTCAAGAATTGTGGGTACTGGTTCAGTGAGTCAGGCGCAGGAGAGCAGAGATGTGTGGACAAGGTATTTAATGTGACAACAGCACCAGTACACAAACGATACAAGGTGCGAGGAAAAATACAGGTCTCTCAAAAATAACGGGCGTAATACACAGAACCCGGCAAACAAACAACCTGTCACGACTTCAGCCGAAGTTGGTCCCTCTCCTTGTTCGGGCGGTTTTAGGCGGTCAACGTCACCGGTCTTCTAGCCGCCACCGATCCATTATTCATTTTCTGTTGGTTTTGTCTTCCTTTTTCACACACCTGGTTTACATTCCCATGATTACATGTTCCTTATTTAACCCTCTGTTTCCCCCATATTTGTGTGCGTGATTGTTTTGTTGTATTTTGATTTCGTGTCTCGAGTGTTTGTTTTCAACACTCGTATGTTCATTTTGAGTAAACCTTATGAACACTCATCTTGTTGTCCTGAGCCTGACTCTGCCTTACCGGCATCACAGAGATTATTATACAACCAGCCGTATAGTAACAAATCTGATCAATGAATATAAACACGCATACAAACATGGGGGAAACAGAGAGTTAAATAATGAACATGTAATTGGGGAATTGAAACCAGGTGTGTAGAAACAAAGACAAAACAAATTGAAAATGAAAAGTGGATCGGCGATGGCTAGAAGGCCGGTGAAATCGACCGCCGAACGCTGCCCGAACAAGGAGAGGAACCGACTTCGGCGGAAGTGACGCGCGACTCCAGCAGCGCGCCGACACAGACCTCGGGGACGAGGCGCAGGGCGACCAGCCACCACCGGCCTGAGGAGAGACACATGGAACGAGGGGTTAATAAAGTAATCGGGTGGAAGCTGTAACCTGTAGCAAACCTCGTTCAGTCTCCTCAGGACTTTGAATGGCCCCACAAACCGCGGACCCAGCTTCCGGCAGGGCAGGCGGAGGGGCAGGTTTCGCGTCGAGAGCCAGACCCAGTCCCCCGGTGCGAACACCGGGGCCTTTCTGTGGTGGCGGTCTGCGCTCGCTTTCTGACGCCTCACAGCCCGCTGAAGGTGCACATGAACAGCGTCCCATGTGGAGCGCCTTAACCAGTCGTCCACTGCAGGAGCCTCGATCTGGCTCTGATGCCAAGGCGCCAGAACCGGCTGGTACCCCAGTACGCACTGGAAGGGGGAGAGGTTAGTGGAGGAGTGGCGGAGCAAGTTTTGGCCATCTCTGCCCAGGGTATGAACTCCGCCCACTCCCCCAGCCGGGGACCTCGACCGGATACTATGTCCTCAGGCACCCCGTAGTGCCGGAAGACGTGAGGGAACAGGGCCTCCGCATTCTGTAGGGCCGTAGGGAGACCGGGCAAAGGGAGGAGACGGCAGAAAACCAATCCACAATGACCAGGATCATGGTGTTACCCTGTGAGGGAGGAAGATCCGTTAAGAAGTCCACCGACAGGTGCGACCACGGCCGTTGTGGAACGGGTAAGTGTTGTAACTTCCCTCTGGGCAGGTGCCTAGGGGCCTTGTACTGGGCGCACACTGAGCATGAGGAAACATAAACCCTCACATCCTTAGCCAAGGTAGACCACCAGTACTTCCCACTAAGACAGCGCGATGCCCGGATGACCAGAGGGTGATGTGTGAGCCCAATAGATCAACCGGTCGCAGACGGAACATACAGACGCCCAGCTGGACACTGGAGAGGAGTGGGCTCTGTACGTAACGCCCGCTCGATGTCCGCGTCCAGCTCCCACACTACCGGTGCCACCAGGCAAGAGGCCGGGAGTATGGGAGTGGGATCCATGGACCGCTCCTCTGTGTCATACATCCAGTCTGCCTTCGCATTCAGGGAACCTGGTCTGTAGGACAGGGTGAAAACAAAACGGGTAAAGAACATGACCCACCTTGCCTGGCGAGGGTTCAGTCTCCTCGCTGCCCGGATGTACTCCAGATTGCGGTGGTCAGTCCAGATGAGAAAAGGGTGTTTAGCCCCCTCAAGCCAATGTCTCCACGCCTTCAAGTCCTTGATGACAGCCAACAGCTCCCGGTCCCCCACGTCATACTTTTGCTCCGCCGGGCTGAGCTTCTTCGAAAAGAAGGCACAGGGGCAGAGCTTTAGTGGCGTACCCGAGCTCTGAGAGAGCACGGCTCCTATCCCAGCCTCGGACGCGTCCACCTCCACTATGAACGCCAAAGAGGGATCCGGATGAGCCAGCACAAGGTAAACAGAGCCTTCAGGTGACCAAAAGCCCCCCTTCAGCAGTGAGGTAATGAGAGCCGCTACCTGACCAAAGCCCCGGATAAACCTCCGGTAGTAGTTGGCAAACCCTAGAAACCGCTGCACTTCCTTTACCGTGGTGGGAGTCGGCCAGTTATGCATGGCTGAAATGCGGTCACTCTCCATCTCCACCCCTGATGTGGAAATGCGGTACCCTAGGAAGGAGACTGACTGTTTAAAGAACAGACATTTCTCAGCCTTGACGTACAGGTCATGCTCCAATAGTCGACCAAGTACCCTGCGCACCAGGGACACATGCTCGGCGCGTGTGGCAGAGTATATCAGAATGTCATCAATATACACCACCACATCCTGCCCGTGCAGGTTTCTGAAAATCTCATCTACAAAAGCCTGGAAGACTGATGGAGCATTCATTAAACCGTACGGCATGATGAGGTACTCATTGTGCCCTGAGGTGGAACTAAAAGCCGTCTTCCACTCGTCTCCCTCCCGGATACGCACCAGGTTGTAAGCGCTCCTGATATCCAATTTTGTGAAAAAGCGCATCCCGTGCATTGACTCGATGGTACTGGCTATGAGAGGTAGCGGGTAACTATACCTCACCATGATCTGATTGATGCCTCGATAGTCAATACACGGGCGCAGACCTCCATCCTTCTTCTTCACAAAAAAAGAAACTTGAGGAGGCAGGTGAAGTGGAGGGCCGAATGTACCTCTGCCCCAGGGATTCGGAGACATATGTTTCCATTGCCGCCGTCTCCTCCTGCGACAGGAGATACACGTGACTCCTGGCAAGTGCTGCGTCTACCAGGAGATTTATCGCACAATCCCCCTGTCGATAGGGTGGTAATTGAGTCGCCTTCTTTTTACAGAAGGCGAGAGCCAAATCGGCATATTCTGAGGGAATGCGCACAGTGGAGACCTGGTCTGGACTTTCCACCGTAGTAGCACCAACGGAAACCCCTAAACACCTCCCCGAACACTTTCTTGACCACCCCGTGAGAGCCCTCTGTTGCCACGAAATAGTGGGGTCATGACAGGCCAACCAGGGTAGGCCCAGCACCACTGGAAACGCAGGAGAATCAGTAAGAAAGAGATTGATTCTCTCCTTGTGACCCTCCTGCGTCACCATAACCAGTAGTGTGGTGGCCTCCCTAATTAACCCTGACCCTAATGGTTGACTATCTAGGGCGTGAACAGGGAAGGGCATATCCACTGGAACAATGGGGATCCCTAAACTATGGGCAAACTATGAAATTCCCAGCTGCGCCTGAATCTACGAGCGCCTTATACTGGGAATGCGGGGGGAAAATCAGGAAAGTTAATATACAGGAACATGTGAGCAACAGAGGACTCTGGGTGAGCATGGTGCCGACTCACCTGGGGTGACCCGAGAGTGCCCTGCCTGCTGCCTCGACTCCCAGAGGAACCTCCCCAGCACCGACCGGCAGTGTGCCCTCTGCGGCCACAGCGTTGAGCTACAGCCATCTTCATTCCTTTCGGACCGATCGAAGATAGCGTATATTATTATGCTAATGTCGAGAAGGGTGCTCTCCTGGGCCATGGCTGTTTGGGAGCAACAATCCATCCTTTGTTGTCAGCTGGAGGAATACATGGCAGAGGTGAGGAAGGTATTTGATGCTCCGGTATCCGGAAGAGAGGCGGCCAGTAAGCTTCTTGAATTACGTCAAAACTCCTGTAGTGTGGCAGACTGTGCGGTTGATTTTCATATGTTGGCCGCCGAGAGTGCCTGGAACCCGGAGTCTCTTTTCGATACCTTTCTTCACGGACTATCTGAGGTGGTTAAAGATGAGCTAGCTGATTGGGAATTACCGGTGGATCTCGACTCCCTCATCGCTCTCACCATTAGAATTGATGGACATCTAAGGAAACGCTGGAGTGAGAAGAGGTCTGGCCTCTGGCACACTTGTTCATTCGAAAGAGCTGGCTCGCCTTCGAATGAATCTGTAAGTTTCCGAAGGTAGTTTTTCAGAGGATCCGAAGCCACCCGAGCCCCCTTGTGAATCATCTATGATGGGTGACTTGGATACTCCTGAGCCAATGCAACTGGGAAGAGCTCGGTTATCGGTTAGGGAACGCTCACGAAGGTTGAGTTCTAACTGTTGTCTGTACTGTGGTGAGGCAGGACATTATATAGCTAAGTGCCCACTTAGGAAACCCTTGTCTCTGGTCGGTACAAGTACTCTGGTTAGCCAGACTGGGAATTCCTTAATTCCCATCACCCGCGCACCTTTGTTTGTGCTTTTGCTGTGGGGAGACCAATCTAAGTCTCTCTGAGTGCTCATTGACTCTGGGGCTGATGAGAGTTTTATGAATGCTACCATGGTTTATAAATTGGGTATTCCCACTCAACCTCTCTCTGTCCCCAGGCACCACACCACCTCGTGGTCGTCAATATTCTCTATCCGGCCTGGAAACCAAGGCCATGGAAGAGTATATTGAGAAATCTCTGGCTACTGGAGGCATCTGTCCGTCTGCATCAACTGCCGGCGCGAGGGTTTTCTTATTGGAGAAGAAGGACAAGACCCTGCATCCGTGCATTGACTACCGGGGTCTTAATGATATACCAATAAAAAAATCATTATCCCCTACAACTCCTATTCTCGGCTTTCGAACTTCTCCAGGGAGCCACCATTTTTTACCAAACTGGACCTTCGGAATGCCTACCACCTGGTTCGGATATGCCAGATGAGTGGAAGACAGCCTTTAATACAGCCAGTGGACATTATGAGTACCAGATCATGCTGTTTGGACTCACCAACGCCCCCACTGTTTTTCAGGCTCTGGTAAACGATGTGCTCTGGGACATGCTAAACCGTTTCCTGTTTGTTTACCTGGACAACATCCTGTTTTTTTCCCGGCCTGCCCAAGAACACTTCAGCGTCCCCTGGATAACCAATTGTTTGTGAAGTCCGAGAAATGTGTTTCAACAATCTCCTTTCTAGGATATGTCATCGCTGATGGAAATGTACAAATGGATCAGGAAAAAGTGAAAGCGGTGGTGGAGTGGCCTCAGCCTACGTCCAGGGTGCAGTTGCAATGTTTCCTGGGGTTCGCTAATTTCTACCTCTGTTTCATTCGGGGATACAGAACTCTGGCAGCCCCCCTCTCGGCACTCACCTCTCCCAAAGTACCGTTCAAATGGTCTCCAGCGGTTGACAAAGCCTTCGTGAACCTGAAACATCGGTTCGCCACAGCACCAATCCTCGTCCATCCAGATCTATCCCATCAATTTGTGGTAGAGGTTTATGCTTCTGATGTTGGAGTGGGGGCCATCCTGTCCCAGCGATCTGCACAGGACATAGATGGAAAGCTGCTGAGGATGAAAGCGGAGTCTATAGCCACTCCCATCTTTAATCTGAGCCTAGAGAAAAGTGTTTGTCCTCAGGCCTGGAGGGAAGCCAAAGTCATTCCGCAACCCAAGAGAGGTAAAATGGCCTTTACTGGTTCTAACAGCCAACCTATCATCTTACTAACAGCTCTTAGGAAACTGTTGGAAAAAATTGTGTTTGACTAAATACAATGCTATTTTGCTGAAAACAAATTAACACTCAACCTGTACTGCACTAACACAAATTACTGATGATCGGTTGAAAGAAATTTATCATAAAAAGATTGTTGGAGCTAAACTGTTAGATTTCAGGACAGCCTTTGATATTATTTACCATAGCCTGTTGTTGAAAAATCTTATGTCATGGCATTTCAACCTCAGCTCTGAATCCACAATATGGCAATCTATCTAATAGAACCCAGGGGTTTTTATTTAATGGAAGCTAATGTTAAACATGTAAAGCGTGGTGTACTGCATGGTAGCTCTCTTGGCCCGCTACTCTTTTCTATTTTTATCATTGACCTGCCACTGGCATTAAACAAAGCCTGTATGTCAATGTATGCTGATGATTTAACCCTATACCTGTCCGCAAACACAGCTAGTAAAATCACTGTAATCCTAAACAAAGAGTTGCAATCAGTTTTAGAACAGGTGGCCAGAAATAAACTTGTCCTGAACATCTCTAAAATGAAGAGCATTGTATTTGGTACAAATCATTCCCTAAGTTCTGGACATCAGCTGAATCTACATTAATGGTGTGGCTGTTCGGGAGCTGCGGCAGTGTTCGGAGTTTTGGAGAGTCTGGCGTGCCCAAAGTAAAATGCCTGGTACTAAGGCCCAGAAACTAGGATATGCACATAATTAGTAGTATTGGATAGACATTTAGCATGTGCCCCACTCTGAAGTTTCTAAAACTGTTAAAATAATGTCTGTGAGTATAACAGAACTGATTTGGCAGGCGAAAACCCGAGGAAAATCCATCTGGAAAAATGTGATTCTGTGAGGTGCCTCTTTTCCCATTGACTTGCTATAGGAAATACTGGAACCCAGCTCCCAGGTTGCAGTACCTATGGCTTCCACTAGATGTCAACAGTCTTTAGACAAGGTTTCATGCGTTTATCTAGAAAAATCGAGGAGTAAGACAGAATTGGCAAGGGGAGTGAGGAAGTCACTTTTCTCTTTGAATGCACGGGACCGTGAGTGCGCGCCTCGGCTTTTTCCTTTTCTATCGCCCAGGATATTATCCGTGACAAGCCACGGAAGGAGAGTTGTATAGCACTGAAGCTTGTCTGGAGGTTAGTTAACACAGTGTTCAAAGCAGGGCCAGAAGTATACAGAATGGTGTTGTCTGCGTAGAGGTGGATCAGAGAATCACCAGCAGCAAGAGCGACATCATTGATGTATACAGAGAAAAGAGTCGGCCCGAGGATTTGACACACTGAACAAGTAGTTGGTGAACCAGGCGAGGCAGTCATTTGAGAAACCAAGGCTGTTGAGTCTGCCAACAAGAATGTGGTGATTGACAGAGTCGAAAGCCTTGGCCAGGTCGATGAATACAGCTGCACAGTATTGTTTCTTGTTGATGGCGGTTATGATATCATTTAGGACCTTGAGCGTGGCTGAGGTGCACCCATGACCAGCTCGGAAACCAGATTGCATAGCGGAGAAGGTACGGTGGGATTCAAAATGTTTAGTAATCTGTTTGTTAACTTGGCTTTCGAAAACCTTAGAAAGGCAGGGTAGGATAGATATAGGTCTGTAGCCGTTTGGGTCTAGAGTGTCTCCACCTTTGAAGAGGGGGATGACCGCGGCAGCTTTCCAATCTTTGGGAATCTCAGACGACACGAAAGAGAGGTTGAACAGGCTAGTAATAGGGGATGCAACAATTTTGGCGGATCATTTTAGAAAGAGACGGTCCAGATTGTCTAGCCCAGCTGATTTGTAGGGATCCAGATTTTGCAGCTCTTTCAGAACAACAGTTGTCTGGATTTTGGTGAAGGAGAAGCGGGTGAGCTTGGGCAAGTTGCTTAGGGGGTGCAGAGCTGTTGGCCGTGTAGGGGTAGCCAGGTGGAAAGAATGGCCAGCCGTAGAAAAAATGCTTATTGAAATGATCAATTATTGTAGATTTATCGGTCGTGATAGTGTTTCCTAGCCTCACTGCAGTGGGCAGCTGGGAGGTGCTCTTGTTCTCCATGGACTTTACAGTGTCCCAAAACGTTTTGGAATTAGTGCTACAGGATGCACATTTCTGTTTGAAAAAGATAGCCTTAGCTTTCTTAACTGAATGTGTATATTGGTTCCGGACTTCCCTGAAAATGTGCATATCGTGGGGGCTATTCGATGCTAATGCAGAACGCCACATTATGTTTTTGTGCTGGTCAAGGGCAGTCAGGTCTGGAGTGAAACAAGGGCTATATCTGTTCTTAGTTCTACCTTTTTTGAATGGGGAATGCTTATTTAAGATGGTGAGGAAGGCACTTTTAAAGAGCAACCAGGTATCCTCTACAGATGAGGTCAATATCCTTCCAGGAAAACTGGGCCAGGTTGATTAGAAAGGCCTACTTGCAGAACTGTTTTATGGATCGTTTGACAGTGATGAGGGGTGGTCGTTTGACCGCGGACCCATTACGGACTCAGGCAATAAGACAGTGATCGCTGAGATCCTGGTTGAAGACAGCAGAGTTGTATTTAGAGGGCAAGTTGGTCAGGATGATATCTAAGAGGGTGCCCACGGCTACAGATTTAGGGTTGTACCTGGTAGGTTCCTTGATAATTTGTGTGAGATTGAGGCCATCTAGTTTAGATTTTAGGACGGCCGGGGTGTTAAGCATATCCCAGTTTAGGTCACCTAACAGTACGAACTCTGAAGATTGATGGGGGGCAATCAATTCACATATGGTGTCCAGGGCACAGCTGGGGGCTGAGGGGGGTCTATAACAAGTGGCAACGGTAAGAGACTTGTTTCTGGAAAGGTGGATTTTTTAAAGTACAAGCTCCAATTGTTTAGGAACAGACCTGGATAGTATGACAGAACTCTGCAGGCTTTCTCTGCTGTTGATTGCAACTCCGCCCACTTTGGCAGTTCTATCTAGTCGGAAAATGTTGTAGTTGGGGATGGAAATTTCAGAATTTTTGGTGGCCTTCCTAAGCCAGGATTCGTGATACAGAGATGCTTTGCTTTTTTGACACCACTCTCCACAAAGCAAGTCCTGCAGGCTCTAGTTTGAACTTATCTTGATTATTGTACAGTCAAAAGAAGGCCCTAGTTAAGCTGCCCAGAACAGTGGCACATTTAACAATTTATTGAAATCAGAGGGCTAATGTCAATAATATGCATGCCAGTCTCTCTTGGCTAAGAGTTGAGGAAAGACTGACTGCATTATTTATTGTTTTTATAAGAAACAATGTGTTGGAAATTCCAAACTGTTTGCAAAGTCAACTTACACACAGCACTGACACCCACACTTAAGGCGTCCGCATGCAAAACTAACTGCTTGTAGCTCAGGCCCTGAGGCAAGGATATGCATATTCTTGGTACCATTTGAAAGGAAACACTTTGAAGTTTGTGGAAATGTGAAAGGAATGTAGGAGAATATAACAATAGATCAGGTAAAAGATAATACATTATTTTGTATTTTTTTTGTACCATCACCTTTGAAATACAAGAGAAAGGCCATAATGTATTATTCCAGCACAGGTGCAATTTAGATTTTGGCCACTAGATGACAGCAGTGTATGTGCAAATTTTAGACTGATCCAATGAACCATTGCATTTCTGTTCCGTATTTTGTATCAAGACTGCCCAAATGTGCCTAATTTGTTTATTAATAACTTTTCATGTTCAAAATTGTGCACTCTCCTCAAACAATAGCATGGTATTCTTTCACTGTAATAGCTACCGTAAATTGGACAGAGCAGTTAGATTAACAAGAATTTAAGCTTTCTGCCAATATCAGATATGTCTATGTCCTGGGATATGTTCTTGTTACTTACAACCTCACGCTAATCGCATTAGCCTACGTTAGCTCAACCGTCCCGTGGATGGGACACCGATCCCTAAGAAGTTTTAAGTGTTTCATTCTGCACCAGACATCTTAGTTAGATGTAAAAATGCGCAACTAAAATCTCCTCTGTGAAAACGGAGAAAAATGTATGTCAAATTTCTTGAGATTAATTCTGACTATTTTCAGGAAGTGTAAACTGGCTACGGTGTCTCAAGATGGACAAACAGTACTATTGCCGCTTTTTGAATATTATATTTTATGGGAGTATGCGAGCACACTCCCTAGCCAAGTTCGGCTAGGACAAAGCCAAACCGAAGCATGCGGAATCCTTTACCCCAGTCCAGAACAAATTCAAGGAATCTTAGTGTTTTGCAGAGCATGGAACTCCCTTCCATCTCATATAGTGCATGTGAACAGTAAACCTGGTTTCAAAAAACAAATGAAGTAACACCTCACAGCACAACAGCTCTCCCCATGTGACCTGTACGTGTAACTGGTAGTTGGACAAATGTTGTTAATGTTTTTAAATGTATGTAAATTGTACGGTCTTTTGTCTGTAATGTTTTTTTTATCATTATGTGTTGGACCCCAGTAAGACTAGCTGTTGCCATTGACGTTGGCAAATGGGGATCCTAATAAAATCAAAAATCGAATCAAATCTGTGAATAACTTACAACAGCTCCTTAAGTAAATGTTGCACATAATTCAAATGTCATCTGCGGGTTTGTTTCTGTTAGGAATCTGGTAATATGGATTCTCTCTACCATGACAACAACCTGGTATTTAGTGTTACTAACCTGTTTTCTGCTGGTACAGGAATCTGGCAATATGGATTCTCTCTACCATGACAACAACCAGGTATTTAGTGTTACAAACCTGTTTTCTGCTGGTACCGACACCACCGGGATAACCCTGCGCTGGGGTCTGCTTCTAATGGCCAAATACCCCCATATACAGGGTAAGGATTGATATAAACACAAACATACGCACGCTCGCACACACGCACACATAAGAGGCCGCTGAGGGGAGGACGGCTCATAATAATGGCTGGAATGGAGTAAATGGAATGGTATCAAACATATGGAAACCATGTGTTTGATGTGTTCGATACCATTCCATTGATTCCATTCCAGCCATTACTATGAGCCCATCCTCCCCAATTAAAGTGCCACCGGCCGCCTCTGACACACACACACACAAACACACAGATATAAAACAGTAAAGCACTCATGGTGTTACCAGTTATAAACATTGGCAAAGGGACAAATTGAAGCATAGATTATGAAACTAGATAAGAATGGCTTGGTTAATAAAGGTTAAATGTTAACAGGTTCATACACTGAGTGTACAAAACAATAGGAACATTATTGAGTTGTACGCCCCTCCTCCCTCTGCCCTCAGAACATCCTCAATTCGTTGGAGCATGGACTCTAGAAGGTGTCGAAAGCATTCCACAGAGATGCTGGCCCATGTTGAATCCAATGCTTTTCACAATTGTGTCAAGCTGGCTGGATGTCCTTTGGGTGGTGGACCTGTCTTGAAACACACAGGAAACTGTTGAGCGTGAAAAAAACAGTGGCGTTGCAGTTCTTGACCCAAACCGATGCGCCTGGCACCTACTACCATATCACAATCAAAAGGCGCTTAAATCATTTGTCTTGCCCATTCACCTTCTGAATGGCACAAATACATAATCCGTGCTTCAATTGTCTAAAGGCGTAAAAATCTTTCTTTAAGCTGTCTCCTTCCCTTCATCTACACTGATTGAATTGGAATTAAGAAGAGACATCAATAAGGGATCAATAAGCTTTCACCTGGATTCACCTGGTCAGTCTATGTCAGTGAAAGAGCAGGTGTTCTTAATGTGTTGTATACTCAGTGTACGTTTCACTGCAGTAACTCCCAAATTTCTGTCTCAGATCAGGTCCAGGAGGAGATCAGCAGGGTCATAGGAAGTCGTCAGCCCTTGGTAGAGGACAGGAAGAACCTGCCCTACACTGATGCAGTGATCCATGAGACCCAGAGACTGGCCAACTTTGTATCCATGTCCATCCCTCACACCACCAGCCGAGATGTCACCTTCCAGGGATATTTCATCAAAAAGGTCAGATACCCGGCTGTCCAAATCTCTTTGTTTTCTTTGTGACCAACTTCGTATTGTCTTCTTTTTTTCTGAAGGGAGATTACAGGTTTAAAAAAACAATAAAATAACTGGTTTCAAAGATAACCCCAAACCATTACTGTTATAGATTTTATGTTTAATGACTAAATGTTTGTACATCTAAGAATATTCCATTCTGAAAATGTATGCAATAGAGATAGGGTTATAAGACAAAATGGTAGTCCAATTAATGTGTGTGTGTCTATAAATGAATATTGTGTGGAGAGTGGAACAGGATGGTACGACTTGTGAGAAGGAGAGTGAGAACAAAGCATTCTTAGTTCTAATCAGACATATGTGGGAAGGCTTCTGGTCCTAGGGACGGGAGGGAGCTGTCCAAGGTTGACTTATGTTGCAAAGATTGTGATAAGGAATGAATGGGTACTGTGGGAAAACACTATTTCCTGGAAAGGGTGGGGAATATGGTGGGGCCTTTGTATTTTTTGTATTTCAACATTGTACCATATAAAAGACTGTGTACACCTTTTAGAGCTCAGAGCTCTCGCGTGAATAAACAATTTACATTTGACCATTGTAGATTGGGCCTCTGTTTGTCTCATTTCAACCAGTATCTTACAAATACTGGGTAACAGACAGAGTTTGTTTAATTGAAGTTCAGTTTGTGAACATTGAGCACAAAATTTCTATAACCATTACTGTCCATGATATCGGTAAGGGTACCACATTTAGACCAAATCACAATTATTGTAAAAAATCTGAGTATGAGCATGCCATTTAAAAATATATAATTCTGCCTGAAATTGCAATCCACTTCTTTTGAGTGTGCAAATTTATCAAACCAAGTTTCATTACTCATCACTTTTACTCTGAATATAATGGATGCTACGCTTCACTCTCATTGCAGGGGACGTCTGTGATTCCTCTACTGACGTCCGTCCTACAGGACGATAGCGAATGGGAGAGCCCCCACACCTTTAACCCCTCACACTTTCTGGATGAGCAGGGACTATTTGTCAAGATGGATGCCTTCATGGCCTTTTCTGCAGGTATATCATGTGAAGTGGCACTTCTCGGGGTAGAGCTTCAGACCTGCGGCAGCCACACGCTCCAGCACACGCCGTTGCGCCACCAGAGCTGACTGGAAGGAGCTGTCATGGGCCAAGATGTCATCGAGGTATACCAGACACTGCTGTCGGGGGATGCCATCCAGCACCCTGTCCATCAAACGCTCAAAAGTAGCTGGAGCGTTGCACAGGCGGAAGCACAGGAGAGGGGCACCTGCCAGTATCCACTGCGGAGGTCTAGTGAGGAGAACCAGGAGGACCCCCTTAACCAGGTCCAACGACTCATCGATATGGGATATGAGTCCTTCCTGGTTACCTCATTCAGCCGCCTGTAGTCCGCACAGAACCTCAGCTTGCCCCCCTTCTTAGGAACCACTGGCGCCGCCCAGGGGCTGTCTGAGGGCTCGATGAAGTCTGCCCGCTGCATCTCCAACACAGCCTTGTCTGCCGCCTCCTGGCGTGCCAGCGGGATACGGCGGGGGGGGGCCGAGCATCTTGATGGGCCGAGCATCACCTGTGTCGATCTCATGCTGCACCAGATGAGTCTGACACACCTCTTCCTCACTCAGCACAAAGCTGTCTCTGAATTCAAACAGCAACTGCCACAACCGTTCCTGCTGCTCGGGGTCAAGACCAACACAGTTTCTCCCCCATATCTCCCTCACTGCAGACAGTGTCCTCTCCTCTCCCATCTGGGGAAGCTGGGCTGGGGGGGGCGCGGCTCATGGAGGGATGTGTCATGGAGGTAGCTGGGGGAATGCAACACACAGCCGTAGGTAACAGAGGGGCTCGGGAAAAGTCACACACAGATGTGGGGGAGGTGGGGCAGCCATGAGTCTCTGCTGCTTTAACTGTTGGAGTAAAGGGTTTGTTATTGATTCCAATAAAATCGCAGACCAGATATAGCCTATTTGTTTTTCGTTTTTTACGTGCAACTACGACCCAAACTAGCCATTGTTTTCTTAGAAAAAAATATGGCCCTTTAAAATATCCACTTATGTACATAGGAATGCTGTCGCATTTTAACATATTGAAATCAGAGATAAATAATATTATTCCAGCCGTTGTACTATGATTGCAGAGATGTGCACAATATACTGCAACCATTATCAAAAAGTATTAACTACAAATAACAACTTAGCTTTGGGTTGTTGTAACATTTAAACTTAAAACATGTTTTTCCTTTTTTTGCACTGCATGGAGCACCGGTGCGGTTGACTGCAGCATTGCTGTATGGTGCACTCTTAATACTGTAGTGTAGTTGAGTAGCCAACCTAGGTTACTGCTCAAATCTTGCTGTAATAGGCCTACATGTTACTCTTTTGTGTTGTGTTTTGTTGCAGGTTTAGTTTTTTGGTTATTCAGTGTCAAGCTTTAAAAACCGAAGCCAAACTGCAACATTTTAGTAGCCTAGCTAGGACTGTGGCAGGTCTGTACATTTTACCTCCGCTGCGCACTGTAAACCGGACACACCAATGCGAGCGCATCAGGCTGTAAATTCATAAAGTAAATGACTCAACTCTTTACTCATTTAGACTCGCTTGTGTCCTATTCGGCCCACGGGCCTTGTGTTTGACACATGTACGCTAGCCTATTAGCCACGTTATGACTGACTTGTGATCATTGCCCTTGCTAGTTTGATTGTATTAACATTCCCAGCCTTAGATACAGTCGTCCGTTTTTGTTCAAAATATTGAGTCATTGAAACAAACAGTGCATCCTGAATGGGTGGCGGCAGCGAACAACGTACCAGGCCAGCTGTGATTTACAACCTGATAGCAATATTTTTTGGACTACCAAGAAATGTATTTGTGAATTATATTAATTATGAATTGAACTGCATTCGTATATTCTGCAAACAATGCCTTAGGTCATGGATTTTTAGTAAAATATAACCTATTTTTAGTTGGTTTTGAAGCATGAACTGGGAATTTGATCTTTTTGACTGATATGATTGTCCGTTTGTTACATATCTGCAAAGTAGTTAAAACGCTATGAGTTCCACTTTAACACGGCCATAAATATTACAACCAAAATAACTTCCTAATTTGTTGAATATTATGTGGCACTTTATTCAAGTAGATTTAGTTCTGTACAGACAGGAAATTCTCCACTTTAAGGCTGATCTGGCAGAAGGCAGCAGAGACCTTGCATTGGTGAAGAGTTTTATGCTCTGTAAAGACTGATGGCAACATAATTAAAATGCATTACTAAAACAATAAGACATGCTTCTGTATTGCTCTTTGTGATTTGATAATAAGTGTTTCATGTAAAAATGGTAGATAGTCTCGAGGACAAATGTTCCTTTCAGAATGGACAATGAAGTAGCATTATTTTCTATGGGGATATCCCAGTTCTAAAATAATGACACACGCTACAAAAGCATAAAAAATCCCTTAAAAAAACAAGACATAACATGTACTGAAACATTTGGCTAAAGGAGAGGTAGGGGAAAATTAAATGTACAAATGTGAACAGAGCAGAAGCAACTTTGGATTTAAACTATGGAACTGAACCCTATGGGATTGGTTTCCCAGACACCAATTTAAGCATACTAATAGACTAAAGCACCTTTTCCAGAATTTCCATTATACATTGAATGTGCTTTTAAGTCTAGGACTAGGCTTAATCTGTGTCCAGGAAACTGTCCCTATAAGTCTGGATATGAACTAAAGCCTTTACCCTGCTGACCACACCACTCGCGTTTATATCCCAGGACAAATTAGCTAACAATAGCAAGCTAGCTAACTAAATTGACATAAATGCTTAATGCTTTTCGACCTGTCCCCAAATTAATATAGTTGGTTCAGAGTTTGTTTTGATATTTCAACCTGCGTGTCCTGATTGTGTCTGGTGTGAGTGGGCAAAATCAACATGCGCGCAATGGCGCACGCACGGTCTGGTCAGCATGTTAGAGTGCCTCCACTTTAATGATGTTGAGCTGGGTTTCCTGTGGGGAGACTGTGATGTCTGAGTCCAGGTCAACAGAGGCCTGGGTGGGGGACATGCAGTCTTGAGGAGCTCCCTCTGTGCTGGTGCTGGGATACTCTGTACTGTCTGTTCCTCTATAGGACTGTGTGTATGACTGCGTGTATGTGGTGGCGTAAGACTGTGTGCATGAGGGCATGTGTGTTTGAGTGTGTGGCTGCTGTGTGTAGGCTGACGAGTAAGGCTGTGTGTGTGTCGGGGTGTGAGTGAGCGGGAGGCTATCGGTGGTACTGCTGCTGCCCGTCTGGAATCCGTTGATGCCATGGGGGACAGTCTGTCTGGACAGTTTGAAGGTCTCTATGGTCTCCACACTGGAGCTGTCCATCCCATTGTAGCTGGGCTGGGCCTGGTTGCACTGGGCATACCCTCCTTGGCTGAAGGGGAACGTGTCCTGGCTGTAGGAGGCAGAGCCTGAGGCAGGTAAGACCGGGGGTGGGGGTGTTTTGGGATGCTGTCGCTGCTGGTGGAGGCTGGTAGAGGGTACCTCCAGTCTGGAGACCAGGGTCTGCAGGGTGCTGAGAATCTGCCTCTGGACCTGGGTCTGCTGGACCTGCTCCCTCTCCAGCCGGTACTGCTGCTCCACCAGCATGCGCACCGCCAGGCTCAGGCTATGGATCTCAGAGCCCAGGGTCTGGACCTGCTCCTGGAGACCCCCACCTCCACCACCCCCTCCCCCGCATCTGCCTCCAGCCTCCTGGTGAGCTGCCTGCTGAGGGCTGGGGTTCCTGTCTCTCCTGAGAAGGCCCTGGTTCATGCCCTGGCTCCCAGGGCTTTGGAGGCGGATGACAGGGCTACTACCCTGGGAGGTGGGTGGTGGTGGTGGGGGGTTGGGGAGACGGATGCCCACACGGGGAGGAGCAGGGTGTGGGGAGCGGACAGCTTGGCCACCAACTCTCTGCTGGAACATCTGTCTGGGAACACTGGCTCCTTGCTGGCCATCCAAATTCCTCTGCAGAGTACAAGTCCATTGTAACATGGGTCAGTTGTAAACAGGCTAAATATATACAATTAAAACCTACTTAGGAAGCTGTTCCATGTGTCAATGATTGGTTAGTCTTTACATGACTATGAAGTTTAATTTAAAAACAAATTTATCCATCAATTATCTTTGGTTTCATTGACAGATTTGTTTTGAGGCCATGTTTTAAAATATATTTTTGCTGTCTATCTATTTTATTATTGACCTTTGGAAGATTCTCCATGTATAGACACAAATGTTTTATCAGTACGATAAGGCCTTTTGATTGGTACAGTTGATGACAATAATTGTTGTATTTTTTCACAAGACTCCCATGATTGGGGTTAGTTGTTGTAACTCATTGTTACAACTTACCCCTTTACCTAAAATTATATAGCATTTAGACATATGAACATATCAAATTTCACTTCTTTACAATAAAATTGGCAATGCAACTATGATAATACCTTTGAAAAAAATTTAAAAGCCACATTTTTTTTTAAACGCTAATACTAAATATAGTATTTCAGATATTCAGTTTCTGGTCAATATGACATGCCTAAAAGAGAACTTGTTTTTTGTTGTTAATTTTGTGTATTTTCATCCATATCTGTTTTAAATCATACCATTGTTGAATTACCCCTAATGTTTTACCATTAAAGACAGTGTTACAACTGTCCCTGCTATTGGGGTAACTTTCGGACCTTGGGTCTAAGCCAGAATTGTGAAAAGTATTCATGTAACTGTAGCCTACTTTTAGTTAGCAGACAAAATGTAAGTTGTTCATGTGAAATTCTGCAATCTCTAAACCAAACAGTGTTAAATAAATATGTTTAAAACAACTTCAAAATGTGTTACTGCTGTCCCTGACCTTCCCTACTCATATACTGTAACAAAACACTAACTGTCAGACTCTTTCCAAGAAATTTACAGAAATCCAACAAAAGGATGAACAAACACTCAGCGCATGCCATGTGTTGGGAGGAACTGCATTGCCAGAGGTAAACCGATCGAAACGAGTGTTTGCTCAACCTTTTGTTTGATTGCAAGATGTACCACTGTTAAACTTTTGTAATGTTGTTCATTTCAACAGACAACTTAAAGAGAAATTGTTGATTGTGACGACCCTCCCACTCTGTCTGCCGAATTCTTTGTCTTTGCTCTTGTTTTCCTTAATAAGATGTCGGTGGGCGGAGCCGGGAGGGTCGTCAGTGAAATGGGACACACCTGGGCTCGGGTGTGTCCCGGGATAAATACCTCTTCCCCATTCATTATCACATTTATGTGTGCAACCACTCACTTACACTACTGATTACACACACCATTGTTAAGGACACAATCCCTGATCGTATAGTCACGTACATTAACGAACGAAAAGTAAAGACTGTCGCTGAAGCTGCGGTTGTGGCGGATGAGTATGTTTCGACTCAAGTGTCTTTGCAGAGCCCCGTATTCGGAGTGAGTGGGGGTGTTCGGAGAGATTTGGGCTTCGCTCACTGAGATACTCTGGTTCATGGCCAGAGTTTCATTCAAGCAGGGTTGAGCCTGACTCCTGTGGTAAAGCTGACTTTGGTTAAGTGTCACTACTCTCAGGGTTCAGGTCATTGGAAAAACGAATGTCCGGTTCTCAGGGCTAAGGGTAAATTCAGTACTTGCGCTTACGATAAATCTAAGCCTACGGCGTTGGCAGCGCCTGTCCCACATCAGTTCACTCCTGACACACTGTCTCATGCCCAGGGGCATGTGAAAGTCTATATTGACCCAGACTATTTACCTTTCATTATGGAGGGTTGTGTCTGTTAGGAAGTAATGACCTAGTGCCAGTGAAGATCCTGAGAGACACAGGTGCCTTTGAGTCGTTTGTGTCTGTTACCCTTCTCTGCTAAGACTTATTCGGGGAATAGTGTTTTAATTAGGGGAATAGGTTTGAACACTGTCAGTTCCATTGCATAAACTGATGTTGGATTGTGGACTGGTGAAAAGTGAGGTTGTTGTGGGGCTGCGTCCTTCGTTGCCTATTGAGTGTATCGATGTTATCCTTGGGAATAACCCGGCTGGTGAGCGTGTATGGTCTGTCGTGTTTCCATCTCTAGTGGTTTCCGCTAAGCTGTCATTTGTAGGGATTCCTGATGAAAGTGCGCAGAGTTTCCCAGAGGTGTTCTCTGCGTGTGCAGTGTCATGATGTGGGCCTCTTTGGGATTAGCGAGCACCATCCCCCTCTCTCTCCTACACCCAGGTTCTGTTATCTCAGGTTGTAAATTCCTGGGGGAGACTCTCTCCCTCATGGCATGACGTGCCCAAAGTAAACAGGCTGTTGTTCAGGCTCAGAAGCTATATGCATATAATTGGTACTGTTGGATAGAAAAGACTGAAGTTTCCAAAACCGTTAAAATTATGTCTGTGGCTATAACAGAACTGATTTGGCAGGCGCAACCCCGAAGGAAATCCGACCCCCCAAAAAAAAGAAATTCCTCCATGCTCTTATTTTGAAAAGCTATTGAAAACCATTGAATCTGTCCACCATTTTCCTATTCATATGGCTTCCCCTGTATGGTAGCAGTCTATTATTGAAGGCTTTGGGCTTGTATTTTGAAAAATGAATAAGTATTTTCACTTGGAGAGAAGAGAGCCCCGGAAGAAAAACACTGTTTCGGCACGCTCTGGGGAGAGCACTCGCATGGGAATTTGCCTTCTCTATTGAACATAGTTCTTTCCGTGTGAAATTTTATAGTTTATCAACATTTTAGACAACCTAAGGATTATATAGAGTCTTTGTTTGACAAAAATAGACAAAATGCTCCGGTAAATAAAAGTTTACCGGAGCATTTTGGACTTTTCTGTCGTTGTTTTGACAGAGTGGATTACTGTGGATTTCTGAATTCAATGGGGCCATCTAAACAGTGTTTTTTTTTGGATATAAATATTGACTTTATTGAACAAAACGAACATCGGTTGTGTAGCTGGGACCCTCCTGGTTGCAAACATCAGAAGATCTTAAAAAGTAAGTGAGTTTTTATATCTTTAATTTGTGATTCTGTCGCCAGTGCTGGTTGAAAAAGCTATTTTTGTGTGAGGCGCTGACCTCAGATAAATGTTTTGCTTTCGCCGTAAAGCCTTTTTGAAATCTGACAACACTGTTAGATTAACAAGACTCTAAGCTTTGTAACTGTATGCAACACTTGTATTTACATGAAAGTTAAATATTAAGAATTTTGAATTTGGGGCGCTTTGTTTTCTCCGAAAATGATCCCGTTCACGGGATTGGATCCCTAAGAGGTTAATGAAGGAAACTCCAATTCCCTTTGGAGTTAACTAAGTCATAGGCCCGCCCCATGAGCACAGACATTTATCTGGCGTCATAGGACAGCCCTCTTCTACTTTAAGAAATAAAACCCCCACCTGAAGAAATCATCTTGAGACCAAGCTTACCTCGATTACCGAGAAGGCAAAGGGTTGAGTGCAGACCAAGCTTACCTCGATTACCGAGAGGGATAAGGTTTGAGTAGACCACAAATGGTTTTGAACTCTTAACCATACCACGTGGTTAAACTCTGAGACTATCGATCCGACAGAATAAGAGCCACTCTTCGATACTAATTACTAGTCTGCAGCTAGAAATTGTTGACCTGAATGCGAGGACCGACAACCGCCAAAACATCTATTCTATAAGAAAAGTTCTTAATGGTACTCTGAAGTATCTATTCAAACCACAAAATACTTATTGAAAGAGAGAGGGGCGGATGAACTTTCCAACAGAAAGACGGACGATCCCTTCCGAGATCACGACGACACACTGAGCATAAATATATATTGATTGCAATTATTCCCAAATGGGTGAGCGTTCATGTGGAAAGGATTAGCATTTCAATGAATATAATGATCAATTGTGTAGTGACTCCCGCCCTTCTCAGTCTACTCCCACTTCCCTTTGTCCACCAAGCCGTCATACCGGCTTATCCCACTAGGGAAACATCCCCTATCATTTCCTTGTAACCATATCTACTTTTTTTGTAATGTATTTGTGATTGAGACAATTGATTGTATGGATGATTCATAGTAAAGACTGGGTTCGTGCAGATAACCAACAATTTACGACGTTCGGAATGAGACTAACGTGAGGTAAAAAATAATTAATTAATGAAAAGACTAATTGATCAGATATTAAAATATCTGAAAAGTTATATTAGGAAAATTATAACTTTAATCTGAAGATTTTCCTTGGTGCTTGACTTCCTAGTTAATTACATTTACATGATTAGTTTAATCATGTAATAATAATTACAGAGAATTGATTTGATAAAATAACAGTCTTCAATTGAATGATGCTAAAGACACGACAGCAGTGACAAGTTCTATGAGCCGTGGCAACCTGGTCACTGCGCTGGCTAACGAGAATGGCACAAAGAAATCTGTCACTACTTTCCCTGTTATCCCGTTATCTGTACCCCACTCCGATCTAATCAAGGAGCAACGGGCTGACCCCACATTAGAAGAGTTGCGTGACCAAATTGTACCTGTGGAACAGTTGGGAGATGTTGCCCATGGCTATTTTCTCCAAGAGGATGTCCTGATGAGAAAGTGGGTGTCATGGTAGTTGTTTTGTGGGGGAGGCAATTAGTCAGGTTGTATCAGTTAAGCTCGTGGGTTGGTGTTGACAACTTCCCATAACGATGTTGCTGGACATATGGGTGTGAGGGAAAACCTACAATCGCATATTAAGACATTTCTTTTGGCCTAGGTTAAAGAGGGATGTTTCTGAGTTAATCAAATCTGGTCACACTTGTCAATTAACTGGTAAACCTAATCAAGCTATTAAGCCGCTACCACTGTTTCCTATTCCTGTACTCAGCCAACCTTTTGAGTATCTGATTATTGACTGTGTTGGTCCTCTGCCTCGTTCTAAAAAGGGTAGTAGTTACCTGTTCACTGATGTCAGACCACTAGGTTTCCTGCTGCCTATCCTCCCTGGTCTATCATGACTAAGTCTGTGCTAAAATCTGACTCAGTCTCTCACTGTTTGAAATCCCTAAGGTCATTCAGAGTGATCAAGGATCTAATTTCACCTCTAATCTGTTTGGTCAGGTTCTCCAACAGCTCCATATTAAACACAATTTGTCTAGCGCCTATCAAGCACAGTCAAGGAGCGCTGGAACGTTTCCATCAAACACAAGTCTTTGTTGAGAGCTTATTGTACTGAGATGGATAAGGATTGGGAGGAGGGGTTGCCTTGGTTACTGTTAGCCGCTAGGGAGGTTTCACAGGAGAGCATGGGTTTCAATCCAAATGACCTTGTGTTTGGACATGGGGTGCATGGATTCTATCAGTTTTCCAGGATGACTGGAAGTCTCCCGAGCCCCTCAGTCCCTGTTATTTTATGTGTGATTTCCGGCGACGCCTGTACGCCGCTGGTGAGATAGCTAAAGAGAAGCTATCATATTCACAGGAGAGGATGAAGGGCATATTTGATTGGCGAACTGAGCCTCTTCACTTTAGTCCAGGTGACCAGGTTCTTGCTCTGCTGCCAATTGTTGGTTCTCTTTTTCAAGCCAAGTTTCAAGGTCCATATACGGTTGTGCGCCAGTGCACTATCTAGTTGCCACTCCAGAATGGAGAAAAGCACACCAACTGTGCCATGTAAATCTGTTAACCCTATTATGCACGTCCCTCTGAGGCTGAATAGTGGGAGTCTACAGCGGATGGTAAACCTGTTCTTTTGGCCGATACCATTTTTTCTGCTGGGCTCATGACACGGTAGATCCGGTAGATGTTCCTGACCTGATGATTGCATACTGCAGGGTAGATTGAAAAATTCAGAGACACTGGATGTTTTAGACAGCCTTCTTGCTCATCTACCTGTTGATGGGCGGGAAGAGCTGGTCGGTCTGATTCAGAGATTTCGTTGATCAGGTTGGAGCAGCTAAATTTGTGAGCAAATTTGACCTGTTAAAGGGCTATTGGCAGGTTCCACTGACGAGTAGGGCACATGAAATCTCTGCCTTTATTACACCCTCTGGTCTGTACTCTTATTCGGTTATGAGTTTCGGCCTGCGTAATGCCCCTGCCACTTTTCAGTGACTTATGAACTGGGTTGTCTCCGGTCCGGCCGGGTGCGCTGTTTATCTGGACGATGTAGTGATATATTCCGGATACTTGGGAGGAACATCTGTCCCGTATTCAAGCCTTGTTCGACCGCCTAGCTGCGGGTCGCCTCACAATCAATCTGGCTAAATGTGAGTTTGCGCAGGTGAACATTACGTACCTTGGAAAGGTGGTTGGGCAGGTTGAAGTGCGTCCTGTTCGGGCTAAGGTGGAAGCTATTGATACTTTTCCACCACCAACTCCTTAAAAGGACCTGATGCGTTTCTTGGGAATGATTGGTTATTACTGTCGTTTTTGTAGGAACTTCTCTGTGGTCACTCCCTTGACAGATTTTCTGAAAGCTAAGGCTGTTTACGTCTGGTCTTCTCGTTGTCAACAAGCTTTTGAAGATGCAAAGAGGTTGCTTACTTCAACTCCAGTGCTGGCTGCTCCTCGTGTGGATTTGTCATTTACCTTGCATGTGGATGCTAGTCATGTGGGGTCAGGTGCAGTTTTGCTGCAAGCAGATGTGTCTGGTGTTGAGAGGCCTATTAGTTTATTTTCCAAAAAGTTGAACCATTATCAGTTGAACTACTCAGTCATGGAAAAAGAAACGCTAACACTCATATGGGCGCTACAACACTTCGAGGTGTATGTCGGGAGTTGTACCTATCGTGGTCTACACTGACCATAACCCTCTCACCTTCTTGAGGTCCATGATGTGTTCTAACCAGAGGATAATGAGATGGTGTTTATTTTTTACAAGCATTCCATCTCGATGTGCGCCACATCAGGGGGACTGATAATGTCGTTGCTGACGCGCTCTCTCGTGTGCCCTGTTTCTGAATATCCACGTGACTGACCACTGTTTATTTTGTGTTTGGTATTGTCCTGTTCTATCGCTCCTGTCTGTTCCCTTCTGGTCTTGTTTTCTTCTTTGCTCTTAAAGGTTGCTTCCTGTGTGCAAAGGTTGTGGAGGTCTGGGGAGGATGAGGTTGGCTGGGGCAAGAGGAAGTGTGAACACGTACCCCCCTAATGGATTTGGGACGCAGGCTGGGTAATTTGGGACGCAGGCTGGGTCTTATATTAGGATCCAGGGCAGTATTTTGTTTGTGTGACTGGTATGGTGTTCCGGGGTCCTTGTTGGTCCCCTGTTTTATGGGGGGGTGACGACCCTCCCACTCTGTCTGCCGAATTCTTTGTCTTTGCTCTTGTTTTCCTTAATTAAATGTTGGTGGGCGGAGCCGGGAGGGTCGTCAGCGAAATGGGACACACCTGGACTCGGGTGTCCCGGGATAAATATCTCTTCCCCATTCATTGAAGAGACTCTCCATTCGATTTTGGTTGTGGCATTTTTGTGGCTGTTTTATTTGTTTGCGTTGGCACCTTTCAACACCCCTCATTATCACATTTATGCACGCAACCACTCACTTACACTACTGATTACACACACCATTGTTAATTGTTTTTACTTTACTTAAGTTAATAAATATATTTTGTTACTCCTTATCTCCCTTTTTGTTACAAACTTTGAGCCGGTTAGTGACATTGATGAATTGACACAATTTAAAAATAGTGTATATGGTGAGTTTCCTTCGCCTTGTACTCACCGCTTGAGTAAGCCTCTGAGCGACTGGGTCATAGGACTGTGGTTGATCTGCTGCCACAGATCTCTGGACATCAGAACCAGGAGCATTAGACTGTTCTCTTCTCAACAGAGCTGCTACCTGCTGGTAGGACTGATAAGAAGAGTCTCTTATCTGGGGGAGAATAAAGATCCAATCAAAGAAATGACATGATCACCACAGTAATAACACCTCTCATATACTCATGTGTTTCATACCAGGGTTGTGTTCAGAAAGTGGAAACATTTTGAAACAGTGTGTACCGTGTGGGGGTACTACCTGAACATGTACAACAAGAAATGCAATTTTTTACTGAAACACTTCAAAAGAATTGTAAATTAGAGCCTAGGTACCAGTCTGTTTCTGCTACAATTCTACTCCTTGTCATGCAAAATAAGAAAAGAGTACAAGGAGTGGAACGTAGCAAAACAGTTTATGGATTTTTCGAAAGATTTACACAAGCATCTAGACTCCACCATACTACAGCCCTTTTATTTATCGTCTTCCCTTACGAGAGATCTTCCCCAGGCTTTCAAACAGAACATGAGAAGCCTGAGGAGTATACTACAAAGCAGGATTAATGACTTAGCCAGCTAACTTGCCTAAATATTTTGAAATAACCTTACATTTTCTTTAGAAAGATAGGCTTGAAATGGGCAAGGTCTAATTGACTCAAAAACCAAAAACACATATCTAAATTTAGATTTCTTAATGAACCAGAAAATCAGTAGTTATTTCTGGTTGTTTGTCAAAGATAGCTGGCTAACTCATTGATCCTGCTTTGTAGTATAAGGGCTTCCGAGACTATCCCCAGGCTAATTGTGCAGAGCCCATAAATGCTGAGGCTCGTTGATGAACTCAATGTGCTGTACTCAGTACAGGAACATAGGCCTAATTATATCCATTTGTACATTGCAAAATGACATCAATTAAGCCCAAACAGATATTGTATTTGACAATAACAGAATAATGACATACCTCCATTACATTGAGACACTATCACATCTCTATTTATTGGTCTGAATATTTGGGAGCAAATTCTTTATTTTTTTTCTGAATGTTTTATTTTTTTCATATTAAATCTTTGTATGCCAAATCCAATTGCTTGCGGGCTCAATTTGCCACACTGGCCGCAAGTTACTAACTCTTTCTGTATATATCTACTCAAACTTGATGTCTCTGCACCCTTTTTGGTCTTAGTGAATCACACGACTATGAGACATGCCTACCTTTGCTCTATGAGACAAAGCCTTATCCAGAAGCCTTTTGCGTGCTGCCAGTATGGGGTTAGTAGCTGGCGAGGGCGTGGCTCTCTTACGCATGTAGGCCCCCGTCACAGTCACAGCCGCTGCTCCTGCGGGTGGAAGACCCCTCTGTTGAGAGTTCTGAGCCAACGATGTGACACTGACAATCTGGATGTCCTTATCCTCATCATCCTCCTTCTTGTTCCCTTCCTCCTGTTTCTCTGTCCTGTTGCTCTGTCCTCTGCTGGCACCTTCGCCTCCTGTCCCTGAAGGCCCCTGACCCCTGACCTCAGGAGGAGTGGAGCCAGGACAATGCTTGGCAAACTCGGACGCCGCAACATAGCCTGCGTGGCGTGATGCCTCCCGCAGTAGATTCCGTATTTGCTGGTCGTTCCAGCCCTCCCGGCTTCCACCATCTCCCCTCCCTGCTCCAAACCCAGGTGTGGTCTGTGGGTCTGGGGCTGCAGCACTTTCACCACCCCTCTGGACCTTCTTCCTCTGGAACTCCTTGAGGTACAGGTAGATGGCCTGGGCAGACACCCGGATGTTCTCCAGCTCCAGCACCGCCTTGATCTTGCGGAAGCTCAGGCCCGCCTGCCGCAGCTCCACCACCTTGCGCTTGGCAGCATCGTCCAGGCGGCCCATGGTTGGTCACTCACTCCAGGCTGCTCCACTCCACAAGAGCCCTTCTCCAATCGCGACTTAGGCTACTTCTATCTGTTGAGAGACAGAGGATTCACTTCTGACTGTAGTAAATAGTGCATTTGGAATTAGACTTTCAAACACATAAATACATTAGGCTAACTGATCAGAAATCACACAGATGGCACCAATTCTATCACATAATCTTCTTCACCTGAAACCTAACATTGATAGCTAGCCTGACATTAAAAGCAATTTTATAGGACAGGACTCCAGGCAAAATTGACTTATTTTTGTCAATAGAAATAAATTATTAGCTAGATTTAATAAGCTAAATAAACAGAATACATAAGCCAATAGAACAGGGTTGGCAGTGTATCCTAGCCTCTGCCACAGATTTCCACCTGAACTAAGCTTGGATCCGTAGCGTAGTCTACCTTTACTACTCCACCGGTACCAGCAGTCTAGCATCAACGTTGGCAGACTGTGTACTGTCCACTGTCTAGCTGGTAAATATTTTAGCTAGATAAAATCCAACCTGTCCCACAATGTGAACACATAGCCTTACGCACCTAACCCAACGTTGAAGAAAGTAAATTATTTTATCTACATAGAACTAGCTCACGTTAGTTGGCTATCTACGAATATTTGATCGCGGTGCCAACTCACCTCAATACGATAATGCACGTTTTCAGCTCATTTGAAAATGACCCATATAGTCTCAATTAGTGAGCATGCTAAATCGTTAGGGGAAAACAAACATTTTTAACAAGTAACTATTAGCTAACCTTACTGGTAGAACCAGTGGTCGAGGGTTGGTAGCTAGCTAAAGATTTTCATATGAATGTTGACAAAAGAGAAAAAGTGGAAAACGTCATTTAAGCGACTACGTCATCATTACGCGTCAGATTTAGCACGGTGGAACGAGTGGTTGAAGCTGCATCCGACTCGAACGAAATGTACGTATTCTGGGTTTATATAAGTATTTCTATGGCATTTTATAATCTTCTGTATGTTGAACATTTTGGCATTACAGTAGATGCATTTTAATGATTGAGCTACATAAACAGAGCAGGGCACAACGTTGCTAATTAGCTGTCGTTTCTGGCCTTGCTTGTTCTATGACTGGAGGAAGGCAATGGCGGTCGCATAAAGGCAACATAAACAGTTGGATAGCGTTTGAAGATGAAGAACCTAATAATAACGCTGTTCGTTAGCTATCTTACTAGTACTGTGTCTACACTTTTGCACACTGCACGAGCTAGTTCTCTTAGTTAGCTTTAAATTCGGATTATTTTTTAGCTAAATCACAATTGTATTCAACCAACATTGGAGAACAAGCTAGATAGTTTATTGGTGATGAGTGAATACCAGACTGCTATACTGCGACTGCCCCTGGCTTATGTTATAATGCAAGTTATCAGCATTTATCATGTATTCATTGGCTTTTTAATTGCATTTAATTAACTTAATTGACATATTTTTTTCTCTTACTTAGGGCACCGTCACCCACAAAGCGCAAGGAGGAGGAAAAGTCAAAGGACAGGGGAAAAGAGAAGACTGTCACTAAGGAAGGGGGGGACAAGGAGAGAGGCAGGGAGAAGGGCCACAAACGACGCAGTGCTTCCACTGGGAGCAGCAGCAGGTGAGATGCCTCCCCTTGCTCTTTCAGACTCCACGGTCTTTAACTACCTCAAACAGTGCTTTAGGACACACTAGCTAGGGCTTTTCACACTGCTGAGCACGCCCTAATCAACACTCCCTTTTCACACACCCTATGTTCCAAAGTGGGCCAAGAGGTTAATTGGACAAGAAGTTCAGATGGTACCTTACTTTTTCGTTCAGTTTCCTTCGATTTTGTGCCTAATGAACACACCCCTTGTTACTGTCCTGTTTGCGTATGTATGTCTTACTACCCAGCTCCAGCAGCAGCTCTGGCTCCAGCTCTGGTTCCTCCAGCGGCTCTAGTTCCTCTGGCACCAGCCGCTCTGGGTCCTCCCGGTCAAGCTCCTCCAGCTCATCTAGTTCCTCTGGGTCGCCCGACCCCGGCCGCCGCCGCCACGACAACCGTCGCCGCTCCCGCTCTGCGTGAGTACTAGCTGATACATTGTAATTGTGGTCCTAAACAGTGTCTGCTCATCGGGACATTCCCTGGGTTCACATAGTATTTGAAATGGTCCTAATATTTTATCTTAGTCCAGGACAATGGTACCAGTGGCACACACTGAAAGTATTTGAAATATGTCAAATACTATTTGAACCCTAGGTCTGGTTGAGAATGCCATTTTATCATGATCAAAATGGTTCAGTTGTGGGAAAAACAAGTTTGTCCTGCTTTGAACAGTGTCTTCTCACTTAGTAAACTCTCGTGGTTTTGTAATGACTGTCCATTGTGCTGCAGGTCTAAAACACAGAAGAAGGGAGATGACAAGGAGCGAAGGAGAAGGAGCCCGAGCCCCAAGCCCACCAAAGTTCACTTAGGAAGACTGACCAGGAATGTGACCAAGGTGAGGGACTACAGGACACGGCTCATCCTAGCTGTGTTTCTGGGCTTACTACACTTGGTGTGCAAGTCTAAATAAACCCAAATTCAACAATGGGAATTTTGTATGTAAAATGTATAGATATTTGAGGTCACACTTTACTTGAAGGTGGTATAATACACAAGGGATTCATAACACCTTTCTGAGTGTTGCAGTCAATCATTAATAACAACCTTTATAACATCTTTACGAGTGTTGCAGTCAATCATTCATAAAAACATAACACCTTTATCATTCATAAGGAGTTTTCAAAATAAAATATCAAATAGATAGATCTTTATTTATCCATTGTTCAATAGAAATGTGTTTTTAGTGCCACAGTACCCAACCCTCTGACACACTATTGACATAACAGGCTGGGAGCAGCACAGTGTTAGCGGTTAGTAGCAGTTGTGTATTCTCTCATGATCTCACAATTTTGCAGGGTGCTTGGAATTGTCAATATTATTGAGTTGTATCTTCTTTGGAGATATCCAGGGGAAGGCAGTTCTGAAGTTAACAGAGTACCTGGCCTAGAGCAAATTCTGAAGCATCAATCGTATGTTAGGCTTACAGCATGTTCTTTTACAAAATAAGCCAGGAACATTAGGGGGTTAGGTACTGTGGCTGTAAAAATACATATTATTGTTGTACAGTGGATAAAAAGATTTTTAAAACTTTTTTTTGCTTACTACATGATTCCATGTTATTTCATAGAGTTGATGTTTTCACTCTTATTCTACAATGTAGAAAATAGTAAAAATAAAGAAGAAGCCATGAATGAGTAGGTGTTCTAAAACTGTATATATTGATATTTAGTGATGTTGAAAATATATTTCACAGCAGTTTAGATTGTACAATGATGCTCTACACTATAGTCTACATTGCTTGTTTTGTCACATACTGAAATTAGTTGAACATTTTAGCAGCTATGCATAGCGGAGTGATTTCTACATATTGCGCCTTTAAAGTAAATATCTACTTATTCTCTTTGAATGAATTGTATGTCGAGACCATGTCATCAGAGATAAATGTTGAAGTCATTTTTATCTTCTGTTGAACAGGACCACATCCAGGAGATCTTTGCCACCTACGGCAAGATCAAGATGATTGACATGCCAGTGGAGAGGCTCCACCCAAACCTGTCCCGGGGCTACGCCTATGTGGAGTTTGAGACTCCAGAGGAGGCCCAGAAGGCCCTGAAACACATGGATGGTGGTACGACGGCATCTTGGGCGTGTTCATTAGGCCACAGCGTAGTAGAATGTTTTACAAATGGAAATGAGCGATTCTTATTGGACAAGTTCAGATAGTTCCTCTTGGTTTCCGGTCGTTTTGTGCCTACTGAACACGACCATGTAGACTGTAACAATAACATACCTGGTACATACTTTTTTGAGTTACAAGTAATACATTCCTATTGTAGCCAATTAAACCTGGCTGTTACACTGGTTGCACGAACAGCACGTGACTGGAGATTAGCTGTGAGAGGCTTTTTAATTTTCTCCCAGTCGATGCGTGACTCACGAAGAGTAAACGCTTAAAGTGGTTTGTGCTTCGTCCGTGATACCATCTTCCAGTGGAGCAGCTAAAAATCTGTTTCGTTGTTTCATGATGCGAACGCTACGTCCCCAATGTATCATCTCTGGAACACAGTGCAGAGCCTTTGTTGGACTATTGGCTTTAAACCCCGTGTGCTGCTTTGTGTCAGTCTGAAATCTCAATGTCCTGGAGTTTAGATACATTTTAACAGATGTTTCTAGTATGACGTTGAGGTTTGTGCGTATTTCTGTCTTTCCTCTGTTCCCAGGTCAGATTGATGGTCAGGAGATCACCACCTCTGCCGTGCTGGCTCCAAGGATACGCCCTCCCCCTCGCAGACAGTCACCCCCACGCAGAATGCCCCCACCTCCCCCCATGTGGCGCCGCACCCCACCTCGCATGAGGAGAAGGTTAGTGTTGACCCTGGTCTGATGGCCCTAGCCATGGTGGTCTGATGGCCCTGGTGGGTCTGATAGCCCTGCTCTGATAGCTCTAGCCAATGTTATGGTGACCTGCAAGTCCTGGATTTATAGTACAATACTGGTAACAAACTGTTCCGCTTACAAATACTTGGTTCAATCACCAATTTCAACAGTAATTTGAGTCCTCCAATCTGACCTACTGTACTGAGAACATTACTGTAGTATTTCATTCTCTACTCCTAGCGCCTCTCTAGCTCCTTGTGGTGTAATATGTTGACCTGTTGATAGTAATATGTTGACCTGTTGATAGTTTCTTCAAATTATGCAATATAAAGGTACTTTACTGACACACAAGTGATGCTTTGTTTACCTGCAGGTCTCGGTCACCAAGGAGACGGTCCCCAGTGCGCCGACGCTCTAGATCCCCGGGGCGCAGACGTCATCGTTCCCGCTCCAGTTCCAACTCCTCACGTTAGAGCAACAACGCTAACCCCCCCACCCACCGCAACAACCCAGGGTGAATGTATTTTCCATGATTTCTTGCATCCTGTCCCCTCGTCTCTTCCTGAAAATGCATTGGAGGACCAAATCGGAATGTTCCTTCTCCTCCAATGTGCTTTGAGGTGGCAAAAAGAGAGGATTAAAGGAATCAAGGAAATACAATTGAGCTTGTACCTCTAAATAATTTGTCTGAAGTGAACAGTCTAGTTTTTTTGTTTGTCTCATTACGTTTTTACAGTTTTCATTTTAAGGTTCCCACACAGTCGTTCAGATTACTTGTTGATCGTCATTGCCTTTGTCATCCATTCAGAGCTCAGGCTTTGTTTTAGTACTAATGATTTGCGCAAGATGTGTGGCCTGTCTTTTTACCATTGTGTACTGATTTTGTACATGCTTTGAAAATAAAAAGTAAGAAACTTCAACCTTGAACTGTTTGTCAATTTCTGTGGCTTCTTTAAGTCTATATGCCAGCCTAAGTTTGACTAGTTAGAGACACATTTCTATATCTCGCCATATAAAAAACACATGCACACATTTAAAAACCGTACGCTACTTGTCCTTTTATGGATAAAATGTCTAGCACAACTAGCTGTTTCTTTTGAACACTACACATTTTTGGATTCCACCTCTGTAAACTTCCTTTCCCTCCTGATGACACTAGTGGAGGGGCAGTGTCATTTCAAACAAGCGCACTTGTTTCTACAGTTCCTCACCGCCGATCCTCAATTTCCTTAGACCTTTTTTAAAAGGAGGATAGTAGAGGACTTGAAGGGAGAATATCTCATTGAGATTCTCCCATGATTATAGTGTAGTAAGGTTTAAACTTCTCCAGCAGAGGGCATTATCTTCATATACAACTGGTTTATTTTAGCACACCTGTGTGTTCAGTTGAGCGCTGAACGGTTTGCACCATTCTTAATGGTATGTTTGCTCTTGTTCAGTGGGTGTGACGGGATGTGACCAGATCGATATGGGTGTGACCATTGGAATCTCAAAATGTATGCAGCACATCATACTAAATCGCCCTCTGGGCTATATAATCACATCATTCTTCAACTGATTGTTCAGAACTGTCCGTTTCTGTTGAAATAAGTTATTGTAATTGGGGGAAAAGCCATTGATTCAACATAACTATGTGTCTGATTAGTGTAGTTCACTTTGACTTATACGACAAAAGTTTTAATGTTGTTATTCACACTGAGGGCTATACAACGAAGTGGGATAGAAGACTTTGGTCAGTTCTGAATTCAACTTGGCTCACCTTTTAGCAAGGTACTGGCAATGAATCCTTCAGCTCTAACCTGCTCCAGGCCAGGCTAACTCCACTTCAGATAGCGTTTAGCTAGCGTCGAAGTATACCCCTCTGGTCTGTAAATCAAAGTGCAGATCTAAACCATAGATGGGGGTACAATGGCTAATCGTTACTTACTATCTGACTTCAGAATTAATTAATCAAGGAAATTGCCCAGCCCTAAAAGGTCGTCACGGGCTATAATTGAAGATATTTGAACATTGGTGTTCCCATAATTGGTTGCTTCACCATGATCATGATCTACTTTAATGATTATCAATAGTTCTCTGTCTGTGAAGCCCAGCCTAAGATGATGGAGCTCATGCTCTTTTATTCTGTGTGATGACAACACCCCCCACAGTCCACACTGTGGGCCACACTGTAGTGGTAGATGAACTCGAGGTCTCTCTCCCTCCTCTCATGCTCTGCAACAACATAAAACAGGTTAAGTTGCAAACATCTACTCTGACATGAACACATCTAAATGTATGGTGCACGTGGCACAGTACATTGCAGGCTATTGATACTTTGATATGATAAGGCAGATAAAGAGGGACCTCTAGGTCAGAGTACTTACATATCAACACAGCCTTTTATCACTCATCCCTGCGATTTTATTATTTTACCACTGTTTTACTGCTAGGGTTCAACTATTGGACGTGACACTTGTTGCTCTGAGGTTTCGTTTCTGCAACAGACTGGAGACAACATGAGGGTGTTGCCAATCATTATCGCTGTGCTCAGTGGCGATTTTAGCATGTAAATCTTAGTGGGGCAAACTCAACTTATTTCTTTTCATGCCACTACACGGTGACAAACAGTTCCCCCCAAATTGTTAGGGCCTACAGAAAGCTGTCCCAACAGCAGAGCTTTCTTTTCAGCACCATGGAGTGAATTCTTACCACCGCTACACCTGGCTATCAGCGGAGCCTTGTCTGGCAGTGAAACAGTTCATTCAGCCTTGTGTACTGCCTTTTAAAAACCATAGCTGATATGGCTGACTTGCTTAAACAAATGTGTTTACTACTGACTCCTTGTGGATTTGTGTAAGTTGATAAAAACCGCATTTTGACTTTTGAACCACACACAAACATTATTATATTCATGTTCAGTAAATTAATGTTATTCTTATATCATTAACACTTAGCTCTAAGTATAAGCAAGTGCAAGCAAATGAGCTGCGACGAGGCAGGCCTATTCGCTCAGCACTTTCGAAATGGACCCCGCACAGAAATTGAAGATAGATGTTAGTTCAGATAAATTCAGCAACATGTTGAGGCCTTAACTTTACTCTTGTTTAAGTCATTTATATACAATATACCGACGCAGACAACGAATTGCGCAAACAAAACAACCCTCGCAATATCAACTGGAATTACATGAGTCTTATTACAATTTTTTTTGTTGAAAACAAATATTTGAAAGGGAAGCGACTGTCACTGGCAAACATGGTCAGACCCAACAACATTATATAGTATTTCCTCCTCGTTAAGAAAAGCACACAAGCTAATTGTAATACAAAAAGTAAGCAAAACAATGAAATATTTCCAACATTGTCATTGCTTACTTTTTGTATTATGAAATGATGAAGAAGATACTAATGAGACAGACATACAGTTGAAGTCGGAAGTTTAAAACACTTAGGTTGGAGTTATTAAAACTCGTTTTCGACCACTCCGCAAATTTCTTGTTAACAAACTATAGTTTTAGCAAGTCGTTTAGGACATCTACTTTCTGCATGACACAAGTAATTGTTCCAACAATTATTTACAGATTATTTCACTTATTCACTGTATCACAATTCCAGTGGGTCAGAAGTTTACATACGCTAAGTTGACTGTGCCTTTAAACAGCTTGGAAAATTCCAGAAAATGATGCCATGGCTTTAGAAGCTTCTGATAGGCTAATTGTCATAATTTGAGTCAGTTGGAGGTGTAGCTGTGGATGTATTTCAAGGCCTACCTTCAAACTCAGTGCCTCTTTGCTTGACATCGTAGGAAAATCAAAAGAAATCAGCCAAGACTTCATTGAGAGCAATTTCCAAATGCCTGAAGGTACCACATTCATCTGTACAAACAATAGTACGCAAGTATAAACACCATGGGACCACACAGCCGTCATACCGCTCAGGAAGGAGACGCGTTCTGTCTCCTAGAGATGAACGTACTTTGGTGCGAAAAGTGCAAATCAATCCAAGAACATCAGCAAAGGACCTTGTGAAGATGCTGGAAGAAACAGGTACAAAAGTATCTATATCCACAGTAAAATGAGTCCTATATCGACATAAACTGAAAGGCCACTCAGCAAGGAAGAAGCCACTGCTCCAAACCGCCATAAAAAAAGCCAGACTACGGTTTGCAACTGCACATGGGGACCAAGATCGTACTTTTTGGAGAAATGTCCTCTGGTCTGATGTAACAAAAATAGAATTGTTTGGCCATAATGACCATTGTTAGGTTTGGAGGAAAAAGGGGGAGGCTTGCAAGCCGAAGAACACCATCCCAACCGTGAAGCACGGGGGTGGCAGCATCATGTTGTGGGGGTGCTTTGCTGCAGGAGGGACTGGTGCACTTCACAAAATAGATGGCATCATGAGGAATGAAAATGATGTGGATATATTAAAGCAACATCTCAAAACATCAGTCAGGAAGTTAAAGCTTGGTCACGAATGGACAATGACCCCAAGCATACTTCCAAAGTTGTGGCAAAATGGCTTAAAGACAACAAAGTCAAGGTATTGGAGTGGCCATCCCAAAGCCCTGACCTCAATACTATAGAAAATGTGTGGGCAGAACTGAAAAAGCGTGTGCGAGCAAGGAGGCCTACAAACCTGACTCAGTTACACCAGCTCTGTCAGGAGGAATGGGCCAAAATTCACCCAACTTATTGTGGGAAGCTTGTGGAAGGCTATCCGAAAGGTTGGACCCAAGTTAAACAATGTAAAGGCAATGCTACCAAATACTAATTGAGTGTATGTAAACTTCTGACCCACTGGGAATGTGATGAAAGAAATAAAAGCTGAAATAAATAATTCGCTCTACTATTATTCATTTCACATTCTTAAGATAAAGTGGGGATCCTAACTGACCTAAAACAGGGAATTTTTACCAGGATTAAATGTCAGGAATTGTGAAAAACAGTTTAAATGTAAGGTGTACAGTTGAAGTCGGAAGTTTACATACACCTTAGCCAAATACATTTACATTTAGTTTTTCACAATTCCTGACATTTAATCCTAGTAAAAATTCAGTTTTTTTTTTTTTTTAGAAATGATTGAAAATAAGAAACTGAAATATCACAGGTACTCAGTACTTTGTTGAAGAACCTTTGGAAGTGATTACAGCCTCAAGTCTTCTTGGGTATGGCGCTACCAGCTTGGTGCTACCAGCCAGTATGGCGCTACCAGCTTGGCACACCTGTATTTGGGGAGTTTCTCTCATTCTTCTCTGCAGATCCTCTCAAGCTCTGTCGGATGGGGACCGTCACTGCACAGCTACTCAAGGACATTCAGAGACTTGTCTCTCATACGTTGTCATGGCTGTGTGCTTAGGGTCATTGTTCTATTTGAACCCATCGTCCCAGTCAAAGGTGCTGAGCGCTTCATCAAGGATCACTCTATACTTTGCTCCGTCCATCTTTCCCTCGATCTGGACTAGTCTTAGAGTCCCTGCCACTGAAAGACATCCCCACAGCATGATGCTGCCACCACCATTTTTTTAAAACCTTTATTTAACTAGGCAGTCAGTTAAGAACAAATTCTTATTTTCAATGACTGCCTAGGAACAGTAGGTACATTTACATTTAACTGCCTGTACCTTGTCAACTCGGGGAATTGAACTTGCACTAGGCTACCCTGCCGCCCCACCATGCTTCACTGTAGGGATGGTGCCAAGTTTCCTCCAGACGTGACGCTTGGCAGTCAGGCCAAAGAATTCAATCTTGGTTTCATCAGACTACAGAATCTTGTTTCTCATGGTTGAAGAGTCCTTTAGGTGACTTTTGGCAAACTCCAAGTGGACTGTCATGTGCTGTTTACTGGTGAGTGGCTTGCGTCTGGCCACTCTACCATATAAAGGCCTGATTGGTACAGTGCTGCAGAGATGGTTGTCCTTCTGGAAGGTACTCCCATCTCCACAGAGGAACACTGGAGCTCTGTCAGAGTGACCATCGGGTTCTTGGTCACCTCCCTGACCAAGGCCCTTCTCCCCCGATTGCTCAGTTTGGCCGGGTAGCCAGCTCTAGGAAGAGTCTTGGTGGTTCCAAACTTCCTCCATTTAATTATGGAGGCCACTGTGTTATTGGGGACCATCAATGCTGCCGAAATTGTTTGGTACCCTTCCCTAGATCTTTGCCTCGACACAATCCTGTCTCAGAGCTCTGCGGACTATTCCTTTGACCTCATGGCTTGGTTTTTGCTCTGACATGCACTGTCAACTGTGGGACCTTATATAGACAGGTGTGTGCCTTTCCAAATCATGTCCAATCAATTGAATTTACCACGGGTGGACTCCAATCAAGTTGTAGAAACATCTCAAGGATGATCAATGGAAACAGGATGCACATGAGCTCAATTTTGTGTCTCATAGCAAAGGGTCTGAATTCTTATGTAAATAAGGTGTCTGCTTTTTTTTATTTTTAATAAATTTGCTAACATTTCTAAAAACCTGTTTTTTTACTTTGTCATTATGGGGTATTGTTTAGATTGATGAGGAAAATGTTTAATGTAATCCATTTTAGAATAAGGCTGTACGTAACACATTGTGGAAAAAGTCAAGGGGTCTGAATACTTTCCCAATGCATGGTATATAACTATTTTTCTGCATCGTAATTGATCACAATTGCAGTAAGTAACCTCTTAAAGATTCACACACTAACCGTCTTTTAGATGTGAACTGCCCCTGTAAATAGAAAAACAAATCTTTAACAAACCAATCTAATACTAAGATGGTATTAATAGTAATAAGATGATTAATATTGTCATTTTCATGATTGATTTCTACTTACAGAGCTGCTCACTGAAGCCAATCAAATAAATGACTGAGTGTTGATATGTTTAAGGGTGGGGCATGTAGCCAGGTTACCAGTCTGTTTGGCTAACGTTCCACTTCCTGTCCTCCGTGTCATATGTTTAGCACAGAGTGGAATGATATCAAAACAGACTGGTATAGCATGTTAGGAGAACTTACGCAGCAGGTTAAGATAATTAATGTAGCGGAATTAGGTTAAGGTTAGTAAAAGGATTAGCTAAAATGCTCTCCTAATTTGCCAAAAGTCATTTCAGGTCATAGCTGTAGAAGTCACAAACTAGACTATGGAGCATTTATTTGTTTAAGTGCGGGGCATAGGCCTATCATTCATCTGGAATGGGATAATTGATGGTCACAGAGAGCTATGTGATTGTAAAAAAAATTGCATCATCTGGCAACTACTGTATCTTGACAGGCTCTAAGAGGTAAGACATATCAGCTCAGAACTTGTCTGTAAGTGAATGAATTGTACAGGGCAAAGATGAGGTTAGTGCATGATGGTTCAAGGACATTTCCGATGAAATACCATAAAAGCGAATTGATTAAACACCCAGTTCTGAACACTGGTATCTTAGATAAGAAACACAGCAGTGCATGCAATGTACAAAACAGAGTCTAAATGAGAGAACCACTTCGTATTGCCCTTACGAAACAAACTCTGTAATAAATGAAGTCTGCCTTCGTACAATTTAGGGCACATTTTTCAGGGTCTGTTAAGGTCTAGGATAAACTAAAGTATATTGTTCCACCACTTCTTCTAGAAGAAATCCAACAGATTCACATATTAATAGATGAAGATGGACAACTCTAATAACAAAGCCACAAGTCAGCCTCAATGGCTGACCAGGTGGATATAGAAGTCCCATGTCCCAAATGGCTGGAAATGTGGATGTAGGCTGCAACTGATAATTTCAGTTAAATGACTAAAATGTCAATATAAATGTAATAGCACATGTTTTTAATGCAAAGTGTCACAACTTATTTTAAAAAATAGTACTTATGTGGACAAGAATGTCTTTCTGGACATGGGTATGAATTATTTTACTGTCACGATCTTCATTTATCAACCCGGGTTGAGAAAAACCCGGCACGCTGTTTTTGGTAGATCACCTGCTAAATTTACATTTTTGTTTTTGGTAGATCACCTGCTAAATTTACAAGCCACAAATGTTTTGCATGCACATTCAAACTTTATACTTTCAAACCTTATACTCAAAGTAGAAAAACATAAAACATGTTCATGCTGAAGTCCAGACTCTTTTTGACATGAAGTCCATAAACCAGTCCCTGTGCAGGGATAATACTGTCCAGGTAGTCAAACATCAAAACAAAAAGTTCAGTTTGTGATCTGTGTTCATCACAAGACATGGTCGAGGCCCACCAATGGCATTTGACATGTGAGATTTCTTGATGGTTTGCAGTGCGGCCAAAGAAGGCCTTGAAAATCCGGTACGACTTGGCTCTTCATTACTTTGTTGGGTTGAATGGTTGACTGAAACATTATCAACAACGTAGTGGTTATGGAAAATCACAAATAGTTTACCACAATATTGTACCGTAATAATTTATGGACATTTTGACAGCATTAACATAAACAAACAACAGTATTAGGGTCTGTTCACCTAGGGGCAAGCATAGATAATAGATTTTTGTCTTAAACTTTCCCTGATTTCAATATACACACTTTGGTCATGTTTTGCTATGTGTACCATACCCTCAGTCTGAAACAAACAGTCATTATTACCTCAGATTGACTGATTGCATTGAGATCCTCCAGCATCTCAATCTCCAATCTTCTTCGGAACTGAATATGCACATCATTGATTTTCTTTATTTCAACACATTGCATCTCTTCCTCCATCTCTTCCTCAGTCTGAAAAAAGATAACAGTGGAATAACTAGCCAACTAGTCCAGCAACTTACTCAGTGCAATGATTACCTTGTTTATTAGCGTTAAACACAAAATAAGTTAATACGTTTGCTAAGTTAATGTAATATTGCTGGGTCTTACCAATTCTTCAAAGCATTCTCCAAATCTGAATTTCTCCAGTCCTGGGAACTCCGCTCCAGATTTAAAGAGATCCTTCAAGCTTGTGGCAACCAGGTGTAGAACTTCAAACTCGTAGGCGTAGACATTGCCATCTTCACATAACAGGAGAACCAGCTGCCATCCTGCTGCCGAACAGCGGAAGTCATCCAGGGCACCAATGACCACCATCTCCATTCTCTCTGGAAGGTAACAGTCTTTCCAAACTTCTAACTGTTCACCATCTCCAGCGTGGACAGTGTCCTCCAGACCCCCGATTCTCAACTCGTAACTTTTCGGCTTTGCAAGAGGAATCTTGCTGTCGCGATGTTTTGACACAATCTTTTCGATTTGGCCGAGGAATTCTACAGCATCTGTGGGAACAATTGACAATAATTAGAAAATATATTTAACATTGTAATGGTCAAGAGTGCAGAACATCCTACTCACAACCTGCAAATATAGACATTTTGAATCGTAATGTATTATTATCTAATTTAAAGATGTAGTCCTGGATCTTAAGCGCAACAAATTCATAACATATTTTATAAACTGTATTCGTAACATATCACTTGAATTGCACACACAAAAAAAATATATAATAATAAGGATTTGCAGGACGTAACATATCATATGATGATGTAGTACAGGGGGCTCGTTTTGGCTCATGTGCACCACTTTCAAAACTACTGGTTGAAATTATACAAAAGTTCCGGAGCATGCCTTTAAACATACAATGATGGGTGGTTCTCATATATCACATATCAGATGTTCAACCATTGTTTCTGGAATCTTTCATGTTGTGCTTTTGGCTTGAACTGTCACATTTTATATCTCTGAAGGTATAGCTGTGGGTATAGTCTCAGCTAGTTGTCTTGCACTGTGGCAGTACTGTATTGAATGTTGGTGCTGTAACTCAAATCACGCAGCTAAATCCCATCAGCTGCTAAGGTTGCCTCGGAAAGGCTGAGGTCAAATGTGGATGAAGAGGAGGTCATCTTGATGCTGTCACAGTACATGTTTCCAGCTGTCATGACATCTTCCTGTGATCCAAGTCAACTGATGCGCTCAAAAGTGCTAAGCTTCTTGCTCCCAAAGTTTGTGAAATTGGTTTCAAGTGCTTTTGTAGGTCGCATTGTGTAGGTCGGTGCTACAGTCTTAAAATGTTAATCTTCCAAATATCCCCCTGAAATCGTACTCTCAATCTGACAGCAGTGGTAACCTGTGATGCAGCAAGGGCTTCACTAAGGTCAATAGACCTTTTTCTCACCATGTTCATGATTGTTAGAAATCCAGGTTAGAGGGGTAGGAAGCTGAAGTGCTTCATCAAGTCTATGGATAAAAGTGATCTAATCAGATAACCAATGAATTTATTGAAATTCTGTGTGCATAGTTTATTATTATTATTTCTTATTTGACTGTCAGCCCTAACCAAGGTTGATTTAATATTAATAATAATACATTTTATTTTAAGTGCTTTTCAAACATGATGATTGACTAACCAGGGAGAGCACTAAACATGATGACAAACTAACCAGGAAGAGCACTAAACATGATGATTGACTAACCAGGGAGAGCACTAAACATGATGACAAACTAACCAGGAAGAGCACTAAACATGATGACAGACTAACCAGGAAGAGCACTAAACATGATGACTGACTAACCAGGAAGAGCACTAAACATGATGATTGACTAACCAGGGAGAGCACTAAACATGATGACAAACTAACCAGGAAGAGCACTAAACATGATGACAGACTAACCAGGAAGAGCACTAAACATGATGACTGACTAACCAGGAAGAGCACTAAACATGATGACAGACTAACCAGGGAGAGCACTAAACATGATGACAGACTAACCAGGGAGAGCACTAAACATGATGACTGACTAACCAGGGAGAGCACTAAACATGATGACAGACAAACGAGGGGAGTAAACAAGGGAGTTCCAGAGGGAGTTCCAGAGCTGGGGGGCTGCAATGCTAAAAGGACATTCTGACATGGTGCGGAGCCTGTTGCGAGGGATGGTGAGGAGGCCAGTGTCAGGGGAGCGCAGTAAATCGGTGGGAGTGTAGGAGGTTAGAGAGGTATGTGAGGGCCAGTCTATTTGTAGGTGAGCAAGAGTTGCTTGAAGATGATGCTGGATTGAACTGAGAGCCAGTGAAGTTTGATGAAGGTTGTGATGTCCCAAGGTCTGGTGTGTGTGAGGACTCTGACAGCTGAGTTTGAATGTATGGAAGTAGGTCCAGTGTTTTGTCAGGGAGTCTGTAGAGAATGGTGTTGCAATAGTCCAGGGGTGAATGAGGGTTTCAGCAATGGGGTTGGTGATAGTGGGTCCGAGTTGTGACATGTTTGGGAGGTTAAGGAAAGCTGTCTTTGCGTAATACATACTGTAGGCCTACGTTGGTTAGCATAGGGAAAATATAGCTTTGTTTGGCGGCACAAAATGTACAGCTACTGTATTGTTTTAATGTCCAATAGGGCAGGTAATTACAGTCAATTCTTAATTAAACTTTCATTTTGGAAATGTAAAATCCAAGTCCGGAATGATTCTTCAATGGAGGTGGTGAAAAAAGGAACAGGGTATCAGACACTCATTGACCAACACAACCAAACAACCTCCTCACAGCTGAGACATCAGTCCAAATATCATCACCCATCACCTACATCCATGTTTTCTTCTGTCACACTGCTCACATGCAGATCCACAAACACATTGATTGAATGTTTCTTCTGTCACACCAATCGAACACTTGATAGCCTACCTATATAATGAAATATCTTCATCCAACATTTCTTCTTTGGCACTGATGAATCTGGTGTCCAAAGCTATCTGTCTTCTATGATGTCCAGGTCCCACCGACTTTCAGAGAGATTTGTTACGCATCACGGCCAAAATCCTAGTTTGAAAAATATACTACTTCTCAAACTTCGTACAAGTTTCACACAGGCACATGTGGTGATTTAATGGACATGTTTGAGTCGCTAGTATATCTCAACATAGGAATTCGGCCACTATGCATTAATACGACAGGAAGAAAAAGCGCTGATGAAAACTATGAAAAGAAAGCAGCAAAGATGTGTTATAAACAACTGTCAATAGGTTATGGCATAAATCAGACAAACGTGATATACTTGATGTGTTCCCATTTAGAGCCGTGACTAGTTAGTAATGCTTCTTTTAATGGGTCCCAAACGTACAGTAGGACATCTGAGATACAAACACATTAGAAATGGAGGTTGTTTGGAACACTGAATTCTGAAAGGCCCATAACTTTGAAATTCACTTAAAGGAATAGTTTGAGATTTTGGCAATTGTTCTACTTACCCAGAGTCATATGAACTCATGGATAGCATTTTTTTGGTCTCTGCATGCAGTTTGAAGGAAGTTGAAGGTCGTTTCTGGCGGGAATGCTAAATAGAATCAGCACAACGAATGGAAATCTATGGGATCAGCTAGCTTTTTGATTTCCTTGTGGATTTTCTAAGAATTGGCCTTAGGCCTTATATAGTATAGAATGACAATCAATCATAAAACATGAAGACACTGTTTTCATATAGTGTAGGAGGGGCCCTAGTGGCCACTCATCACCAGTAAGCAAGCAACTTTATCTTCTTATGACATTCAATTTCTCTATCATAACATTTGAATGTTTATGGAAATTGTTTATTGAAAAACAATAAACGTGTAAAATATGAGGTCTAGTGTTGCCTAAACCCAGGATTCAATCCGATTACGGGTAATAGGCAATGCGGTTTTTAAAGGCAATGTTCCCGAGTTCACAGAGATCGCAATCACGGTAAATGCTGCATATGTCAGCTGAATCAGACATTCCCTTTTAAAGTGTCTGAATACAAAGGCCATTGGATGACAATACACTTGTAACGCCCAGGCCTGAGATGACAGGCTGGAGCGTTTTGGTTTCGTTTTGGTGTAGGGTTTGTGTGTTCTAGGGTGTCTATTTCTATGTTGGGTTAATGGTTCCCAATTAGAGGCAGCTGAGTCTCGTTACCTCTAATTGGGAACCATATGTATGTTTGGGAGTTGCACTTGAGTTTCGTGGGTTATTGTTTATGTTATGCTTATCATGTTCAGTCGGGTTCTTGTCTTTCGTGTCTAGTTAGGTTTCTCCAGTCATGTCTAGTTAGGTTTCTCCATTCGTGTTTAGTTAGGTTTCGCCATTCGTGTTTAGGTTTAGATTTCTGTGTTCAGTTTAGGATTTAGCGTTAGGGCTCACGTCTTGTTCTTCGTTTATTGTTTTGTTTCTGTCCCGTCCTTCAATAAATATGTATTCCGGTTACATCGCTGCGTCTTGGTCAATCCCGAGGGAAGAGAATCGTGACAACACTATAGATGGTACCTTTTTTCCCACTCTCACAGAGAAGAAACTCAGTCTTTATCTTCTTCAACATCCTGTAAAAAATGATTTAAAAAAAGTATTGTTTTATTAAACTGTACAATTATGTATTAATTTAACTAAAACAACAAGAAATACACATTTGAAAACTAGGTAAGGAATCCAGACATGCCTTGAGTAGATTCTTAAACAATTGAAATTCAGCAAGTCAATAAATGTAATAAACAAAGTGTGGGCCAATGTCATTTCCATGTAAATAAACTGGAGCATATATATATATATACATACACACACACACACACACACACACACACAGACACATATATACACATATATATACACACATATATGTATGTGTTTATATGTATGTGTATGTACAGTTGAAGTCGGAAGTTTAAATATACCTTAGCTAAAAACATTTAAACTCTGTTCTTCACAATTCCTGACGTTTAATCCTAGTAAAAAGTTCCTGTCTTAGGTCAGTTAGGATCACCACTTTATTTTAAGAATGTGACATGTCAGAATAATAGTAGAGAGAATTATTTATTTCAGCTTTTATTTCTTTCATCACATTTCCAGTGGGTCAGAAGTTTACATACACTCAATTAGTATTTGGTAGCATTGCCTTTAAATTGTTTCACTTGGGTCAAACGTTTTGGGTAGCCTTCCACAAGCTTCCCACAATAAGTTGGGTGAATTTTGGCCCATTCCTCCTGACAGAGCTGGTGTAACTGAGTCAGGTTTGTAGGCTTCCTTGCTCGCACACGCTTTTTCAGTTCTGCCCACAAATGTTCTATAGGATTGAGGTCAAGGCTTTGTGATGGCCACTCCAATACCTTGACTTTGTTGTCCTTAAACCATTTTGCCACAACTTTGGAAGAATGCTTGTCCATTTGGAAGACCCATTTGCGACTAAGCTTTAACGTCCCTCCTGCAGCAAAGCACCCCCACAACATGATGCTGCCACCCCCGTGCTTCACGGTTGGGATGGTGTTCTTTGGCTTGCAAGCCTCCCCCTTTTTCCTCCAAACATAACAATGGTAATTATTGCCAAACAGTTCTATTTTTGTTTCATCACACCAGAGGACATTTCTCCAAAAAGTACTTTCTTGGTCCCCATGTGCAGTTGCAAACCGTAGTCTGGCTTTTTAATGGCGGTTTTGGAGCAGTGGCTTCTTCCTTGCTGAGTGGCCTTTCAGGTTATGTCGATATAGGACTTGTTTTACTGTGGATATAGATAATTGTATACCTGTTTCCTCCAGCATCTTCACAAGATACGTTGCTGTTGTTCTTGGATTGATTTTCACTTTTCGCACCAGAGTACATTCATCTCTAGGAGACAGAACGCGTCTCTTTCCTGAGCGGTATGACGGCTGTGTGGTCCCATGGTGTTTATACTTGCGTACTATTGTTTGTACAGATGAACGTGGTACCTTCAGGCGTTTGGAAATTGCTCCCAAGGATGAACCAAACTTGTGGAGGTCTACAATTGTTTTTCTGAGGTCTTGGCTGATTTATTTTGATTTTCCCATGATGTCAAGCAAAGAGGCACTGAGTTTGAAGGTAGGCCTTGAAATACATCCACAGGTACACCTCCAATTGACTCAAATAATGTAAATTAGCCTATGAGAAGCTTCTAAAGCCATGGCATCATTTTCCAAGCTGTTCAAAGGCACAGTCAACTTAGTGTATGTAAACTTCTGACCCACTGGAATTGTGATACAGTGAATTATAAATGAAATAATCTGTCTGTAATTTTTTTTTTTTTAAATGACTTATGTCATGCACAAAGTAGATGTCCTAACCGACTTGCCAAAACTATAGTTTGTTAACAATAAATTTGTGGAGTGGTTGAAAAAAATAGTTTTATGACTCCAACCTAAGTGTATGTAAACTTCCAACTTCAACTCTATGTATATATTATCTCTTACACTTTTATAAATAAAATATATTTACCCCATTGATGTGGTGAGTCCCAGATGACTGTTGGGAAAACAATACAAATGCTGGTGAACAAGTAAGGCAAAAAAAGCACTTAAACTAGAAAAATCCACACCAAAATGAATAAACACTACTCATTAATAATATAGATCAAAACTATTTTTGGATTGGTTTACCATCCCATCAATCAACATGACAATTATCATTTTAAATGTCACTCCAAAAAATAGTTTGAGTGAAACACACCAAATAAAGTTGAAATAGGCTTACATTGAATAGTTGTATTCTGTATAAACCTAGGGATGGGAATTTGACTTTTTTTACTGTTCTTGTACTCCAGTACTCAAATAAAAGAATAAGCTATTTTGAGAACAATGTCTGCACTGGGAAATATGTCAACAATGCCCAATTTATCATAACAATTACAGGTAAGGAATCCTAATAGCTAAACTGTTTCATGTAGGTCAATTCAGTCAATAAAAAACACATTTAAGATTAATTTATTGAAACTGTAATATCAAGTGGTTATATTATATCCTGGAACACATCTTCAATAAAGTAGTAACCTCAGTGTGGCGCTTGCTTATAGAAGCCTATGGCTGTGCAATTTCATAGCCTTGTTTTGCTAATATAAACGCTCTTATTTCCCGAGCACAATCACAGTCAATACACCTATATTATAGTAAAAGCATGATGTAATATAAGAGATTAAAATAGAACAGAATACTGCGAAGTGATTCGCATCTCGCGTCCGAACAGTTATTCACAACGAATGGTAATTTGAAACGGGTGTCAATTTGGCATGTTCAAAGACAGATTTTTCTGGATTACAAATTTAAATCTGTTTTCTTTTATATATACAGACGTTCGATTTAGTACATTATGCAGGTTCCTTGGAATGATCTAAATGTATTAATTCTTAATTGAACACTGCATGGGGATGAATTAGGGCCACCACATATGTTTGGGGAGTAGGCCTAGGCTTAATGGTTCTGATGAAAATACGCTCTTTGTCTTTATCAAACTAATGTTTTTGCTTATTTCCAGTGTGGATGCTGTCTATATGCAGGGTGGTAATAGCCAAGGCTAACCTATTCTAAATGCCACTAGCGGTTCGCAATGTAAGGTCGTCAATAGTTACCACAACCACAAAGTCAGAAATCCTGCCTGTTTCTACAATTTCGCTTCTTAAAATCAGATTTTAAACCTAACCCTTAACCATAACCTTAATCACACGGTTAACCTTGTGTCTAAACCTAACCGTAAGCTGCTTTTTATATGAATATTTACGAAAGCTGCTTTTTATATGAATATTTACGATATAGACAATGTTGACTTTGTGACTGTGATAACTAAGTTCACCCGTAAAGTCACCTAAACTGAAAATGACGCAGTTCTTCCAAAACTGCAGCTAATTGCTGGAATACACATTTCCCTACTTCAGTCAACCAGTCCATTTTGAAGTTGTGATAAAACTCTCGTCATTTGGCAAGGATTGTAGCTTCTGTATCCCATCAGTTTGATACGTTTTTATATGCATTTATTTCCATACGCCTATTCAGGGCGCGTGAGCAGAGGGAGCTATCGTAATTCCATGTTAGTTAATGCTGCGTTAATGTAGTCGTCGGAGCGTTCTATTTGCTAACTGCGATGTTGGAAATATGACTTTGTTTCATTCATGTGCCTTTTGGTCGGGAAAATTATTCAACCAATAAGATTTTAGCTACCTTGATGAGCTAACTAACGTTGCTTTTAATTAAGTTAGCTAGCTTGATTAACATTGATAACTTCTAGCCCGAAGTCCGGCGCGCTATCGACTGTGCCGCAAAAGCATGCTCGAGTTACAATATGATTAAACTAGCTACCTTATGCCGTATCTTGTGGTTGTCAAAAACGGATTGTTATCATCTTTTGTTCGAAAATGTAAAAGGTCAGTGGTCCCAATTCGGTAGCTCACAGAGATACCCGAATTGTAATTCTGATTTGAAGGGTCATTCAAGTGAAACTTCCCAGTCAGAACTTCCGATAACTCCGATAGCACATGAACGCAGCATATGCTACTTATCTAATGGATTTCTCAAGCCAAAATATAAAACAATTTCTTCTCACTAAAGACACGTTTCTTCACCAGACATATATTTATTTTTATTAGCCTACTCAGGATCCGATACCATAGAACCAATATTTACTAATAGTAATTAGAACAAAATAAACATCATACATTTCCGGAAGGCTATCACCCCTTCAATGAAACACATACTACAAACAAGTATATCGTATCATAGCTTACCAGATTAAAATGTAGGCTGTAAGAAATGCAAAGGCAATTTACCAACAAAACAAAAAACAACGTTTGAAATGCTTCTTTAGGGCTGTTGCGTAAGACGTGGCGTGGCAAGTCTTTGTTCTCTTCTTGACTGAACACGGAAGAGCTTGAGAGGACAGTATAGTTCACTGGAAAATTACTGTAGGCAATATGCTGTGTGACTGAAATAGAAATTGAGGCGTGGGCTTTAGACTACGTAGCTAGATTTAACCAACTTTCACTTTAGAAAAAGACGTGGAGGCAAAGGCACTTTTTAAGTTGTCAACAAAACAACATTTTGGGGGGATCGCTTCTCCTTTGAACCATCTATTGTCAACAACAATATATTGGTTTGATTTCATTTGACAGAAATGTTGGTTAGACTATTCTTATAATACCACATATAACTGTACCAGTATAACAAAGTAATTGGATACAATGATACGCATGGATATGTTGTGCTTTCTGTGTTAATACTTTCAACCTAAATTAGAGACTTTTTAAGCACAACTGGTGTAGCTTGCCAAACCGGTCAATGCGATTTTGACGCCCTGGGCGAGCCTGGAAATGCAGCTCTTTGCCCGCTCCAGGTTGCTGACATGTTGTTCCTCTGCATGGGTGTGGCTCCTCCATTTCTCATTCTGTTCAACTGAGAATGTTGTTTTAGCTCACCTGGCCTGTACATTGCCTTCGTTTTGTAATTGGGCTGCTTCCCTTGTGTGAACCAAATGCCCCTCTTGAGTGGATGGCGAAGGTGGCTCAGAAAAGGGTTCTACTAAGCTATATGGAATTGTTTTAAGAAGGTCATACCAAGGGTAATTTTGATATTTGATTTGGAATTTTAAAAACTTATTCGGGATCAGGTGTCCCTTCCACGGGACGGTTGAGCTAACGTAGGCTAATGCGATTAGCATGAGTTCTGCCTGAGCCTATGTGTCAGAGTGACCATTGGGTTCTTGGTCACCTCCCTGATTCTCCCCCGATTGCTCAGTTTTTAGTACATTTGCAAGCATTTCTAAAAACCTGTTTTCGCTTTGTGATTATGGGGCATTGTGTGTAGATTGATGAGGAAAAAAGTAATCATTTATTAAATTTTACACATCACCGCGGGGCTCCTCGTCCATTGCGCAGACACAGCGCATCGGAGATAGATATTGTTTTTGCGCCAACCTGACACTCAATTATTTTTTACTTTTTTACTATTATTATTTGTTTACTGCTATTATATAGGTACATAAAACTAAAACTGAGGGCATTACATTTTGAACTGAGTAGGGCTAAGCCCCCTTTAGCCCCCTCGTCCATCTGGGAAGTCCCAAAAACTGCTTATTTATTTTGATTTTACTCTAATTACTCTCATTGAGATAAAATACATTTAACAAGATATATCTGGTCCAATATATAGCAGCAGGAGGAAACTAAAACCAACCAACTTTCAGGAACTCTATTTTGATAATGGATAAAAAACATTTACAATATAAGTTTGTATCATAAGGTAACATCAATGTAGCTATGCATCATGCTGTCTATATTTGTCCGGTGTTACACAAGTTCAGTGTCACACCCTTTCTGCTAGCCTGGTATCATAGTAAATGTAAATGTGGGGACACTCAAATTAGTATGATATGTTACGTTTGGTATGGTCACATAAAACAGATGTGTACTAAAGGCAAAAACAAAAGTAGGATGGTTTATCGTGGTGGATGGGTTGGCACATAACGTGAACGTCTAGCAACCCAAAGGTTGCGAAATCGAATCTCATTACAAACAACTAGCATTTTAGCTAATATATATATAATATTACAACTTTTCAACTACTTACTACTTTATTAGCTACTTTGCAACTAATTAGCATGTTAGCTAACTCGTCCCTAACCCTAACCTTAACCCTTTTAACTTACCCTTTCCCTAACCCTAACCTTAACACTTCCCGTAACCCTAAACCTAGCCTTAACCTAACTTCTAAAATTAACCATAACCTTAACCCTAACCCCTCTAACCCTAGCTAATGTTAGCCAGCTAGCTAACTTTAGCCACTTAGCTAGAATTCGTAACATTTCATACAATTTGAAATATCGTAACATATTGTAAATTCTTCTAATTTGTAACATATTGTACGTTTTTTCAAATTCGTAACATATAATACTAATTGTAATTCATAACATCTAAAATGAAATGGGTAATGGACATCCACAAACGAATAAATACCATACGAAACGTAACATATCATACTAAAAAGAGTGTCTCGGATTTAGCAAAGAATATTTCTAAACGCTCTGGGACCACGTTGCAGCTGCAGCTTCATGTTACATCAGAAATGTGCATACAGTTTCCACTGTTACACTAAACACATGGCAGGGTATTTGATCATGGACAAAGTTGATAGCTTATTACAGTAAAAAAAAACACACATAAAACACCAAACCAAACACTAAAACACCAAACCAAACCAAAAACTAAAACGATTTCAGAATCAATTCCCATGGTTTATGCTTTCTATGTCTGCTATTATTGGTAATATTTTTCTTGTTTGAAGTCCAAGCTGTAATTCATAACCATTTGCCTAGGCATTATAACTATAGCACAGTTGCCTTAGTCACAGTTGAGTGAGCAAAGATCACAATTGTTCTTGCAGTTTCAGGGGGAAGTCAAATGTTAGAAGGGCCAGCACCTGACACAGGTCTGTTAAGGTCTAGGATAAACAAAATGTATTGTTCCACCACAGCTGTGCTTCTTCCAGAAGAAAATCCAACCAAATTATTATTTTTTTAATACAGAGAAAATAAATCAGATATGCGTTCAATATACAAGAGTACCTATGAGGACAATAATGTTTGTCTGGAGAGTAATCATGTGATCACGTGCATATTCATTATTTTAATTATTGTTTTTAGTGTGTATATTTTTTTTTATTAGTGTTCATCATCCAAACCAAATTTCAGTATGGAATAATGAAGTTAAACTCAGAACTTGAACTTGATATCTCTTCTTTTAAGTTCATCCAGCAAGATATAGTTGTGAACAAAACAGGTTGTCTGTAGTATTTTAATGTGGCTGTAGTATTTAGCATTTTTGTTTTTTGGTAGATCACCTGCTAAATTTACTGATTGCAATTGTTTGCAAGTGCTATTCAAACTTCGCAAGCGCTATTCAAACACCATAATGGGAGAGTCTAATTTTTCCATAGAGGGGTCATAAAAGTTTGTAGGCCAAACCGTTCGGACGTTACATACAATTTTGTGAGAAGACCGATTTTCGGGATGCCTCATGGCATCGCTCAAGCTCTATCACCTTTCACCGCAGATGCGGAAGTATGAGGTGGATAAAGACGCATCCAATGCAAAAAAATATATACATATCTCTAGCATAAACTGACAGATTTGACAGGCTTGGGACTAGAAGCTGTTAAGAAGCCTTTTAGTCCTAGACTTGACGCTCCGGTACCGCTTGACGTGTGGTAGAGGGTGCAACAGGTCAGTACCGTCATTGTAAATAAGAATTTGTTCTTAACTGACTTCAAATCAAATGTTGTTAGTCACATGCGCCAAATACAACAGGTGTAGTGGACCTTACAGTGAAATGCTTACTTAGGAGACCCTAACCAACAATGCAGTTAAAAAAAAATATGGATAAGAATAAGAGATAAAAATAACAAGTAATTGAAACGCAGTTGTAAAAAAGTACAATTTAAATATACAGGGGGGTGCCGGTTAGTTGAGGTAGTATGTACATGTAGGTAGAGTTATTAAAATGACTATGCATAGATGACAACAGAGAGTGGCAGTGGTGTGGNTCTTATGGCTTGGGGGTAGAAGCTGTTTAGAAGCCTCTTGGACCTGACATGGCTCTCCCGCTTGCCGTGTGGTAGCAGAGAGAACAGTCTATGACTAGGGTGGCTGGAGTCTTTGACAATTTTTCAGGGCCTTCCTCTGACACCGCCTTGTATAGAGGTCCTGGATGGCAGGGAGCTTGGCCTCAGTGATGTACTGGGCCGCTCGCACTACCCTCTGTAGTGCCTTGCGGTCGGAGGACGAGCAGTTGCCATACCAGGCACTGATGCAAACAGTCAGGATCCTCTCGATGGTGCAGCTGTATAAACTTTTTAGGATCTGAGGAGCCATGGCAAATCTTTTCAGTCTCCTGAGGCGGAATAGGTTTTGTCGTGCCCGCTTCGCGACTGTCTTAGAGTGCTTGGACCATGTTAGTTTGTTGATGATGTGGACACCAAGGAACTTGAAGCTCTCAACCTGCTCCACTGCAGCCCAGTCGATGAGAATGGGGGCGTGCTCGGTCCTCCTTTTCCTGTAGTCCACAATAATCTTATTTGTCTTGATCACGTTGAGGGAGAGTTTGTTGTCCTGGCACCACACGGCCAGGTCTCTGAATTCGTCCCTATAGGCTGTCTCATCGTTGTCGGTGATCAGGCCTACCACTGTTGTGTCATCGGCAAATGTAATGATGGTGTTGGAGTCGTGCCTGGCCGTGCAGTCATGAGTGAACAGGGAGTACAGGAGGGGGCTGAGCACGCACCCCTGAGGGGCCCCTGTGTTGAGGATCAATGTGGTGAAGGTGTTGTTACCTACCCTTACCACCTGGGGGCGGCTCGTCAGGAAGTCCAGGATCCAGTTGCAGAGGGAGGTGTTTAGTCACGGGGTCCTTAGTTTATTGATGAGCTTTGAGGGCACTATGGTGTTGAACGCTGAGCTGTAGTCAATGAATAGCATTCTCACATAGGTGTTCCTTTTGTCCAAGTGGGAAAGGGCAGTGTGGAGTGCAATAGAGATTGCATCATCTGTGGATCGGGGCAGTATTCAAATTTGAGTGGGTCTAGGGTTTCTGGGATAATGGTGTTGATGTGAGCCATGACCAGCTTTTCAAAGAACTTCATGGCTACAGATGTGAGTGCTATGGGTCGGTAGCCATTTAGGCAGGTTACCTTAGTGTTCTTGTGCACAGGCACTATGGTGGTTTGCTTTAAACATGTTGGTATTACAGACTCGGAGAGGTTGAAAATATCAGTGAAGACACTTGCTAGTTAAATAAAGGTTAAATAAAAAATTTATTAAAAAAAGTACAGCAGGAGTAAATGTCAGTTAGCTTTTCATAGTTGAGGATTCAGAGGTTGAGACAGCAGGAGCAGTAGAGAGAGAGAGACAGACGAAAACAGCAGGTCCCGAGACAAGGTAGCACGTCCTGTGAACAGGTCAGTGTTCCATAGCCGCAGGCAGAACAGTTGAAACTGGAGCAGCAGCACGGCCAGGTGGACTGGGGACAGCAAGGAGTCATTAGGACAGGTAGTCCGGGAGTGGAGGGAGAGAGATAGAGAGAATTAGAGGGAGCATACTTAAATTCACACAGGACACCAGATAAGACAGGAGAATTACACCTGATATAACAGACTGACCCTAGGCCCCCAGCACATAGACAATTGCAGCATAGACACTGGAGGCTGAAACAGGAGGGGTTGGGGGACACTATGGCCCTGTCAGACGATAACCCCGGACAGGGCCAACCAGGCAGGATATAACCCCACCCACTTTGACAAAGCACAGCCCCCACACCCCTAGAGGTATATCAATAGACCACCAACTTACTACCCTGAGACAAGATTATAGCCCACAAAAATCTCCACTAAAAATCTCCTCCACCGCATGAGCCTGAAGGGGCGCAAAACCGGGCAGGAAGATCACGTCAGTGACTCAACCCACTCAAGTGATGCACCCCTCATAGGGACGGCATGGAGAGCACTAGTAAGCCAGTGACTCAGACCCGAGGCAGAGAATCCCAGTGGCGAGAGGGGAGCCAGACAGGCAGAGAAAGCAAGGGCGGTTTCTCGCTCCAGTGCCTTGCCGTTCACCTTCGCACCCCTGGGCCAGACTACACTCAATCATAGGCCCTACTGAAGAGATGAGTCTTCAGTAAAGACTTAAAGGTTGAGACTGAGTCTCTGTCTCTCACAAGGATAGGCAGACCATTCCATAAAAATTTAGCTCTATAGGAGAAGGCATGATGGGGAAACAGAGAATAAATTCTTTACTCTTTAAGATGGGTAGCAATCATTTTGGCTCAAAGGCCACATCCGGATTTCGAAATTCAGTGGGCGTCTTTTTTTAGATAAATAGATCTTGCTTCGACATAAGCAGCAGGAAGCAGATTGTATTATCAACTTTCCTGCAAGTTTTGGACTATAGTGACACCATTTATCACAGTGCCAGGTTTTCAGAGTGGAGGCTGCTATTATTTGGTCTTAGAAAGAGATTACAGTACATTACAGGATATTGGTACAGTCAATAAAGATGAATTCCCCTGTATGGACCTCTAGGTGGGAGTACATTTACATTTACATAAAAAACACAAAAACAGCCTTTTATCACTCATCCCCACTTATGTTTTACAATTCCATTCGTAATTTGTAGCATTGTATTGATAAATGTAACCTTAGAACCAAAATCTGACCATTAGTCAGATGTTTATTGTGACACTTGGAAACTTTTCTCATCATACTGCTGGCAGTTTTTCAGAGAGGCGGCTGCTATTACATGGTTTCGCAACAGGGTGTGAGGCTGCTCTGAGGTTTCCTCTGTGCAACAGTAGAGAGAACATGATGGCGTTGACAATTGTTATTGTGCTCTGCAGAGAGCCAAAAGCAGCGCCTTAGTTTGTAACCACAGAGAAAGAGGGTTAAAAACAAAACCCTCCCCCCTTTACTTGAGGCATCTCAGAAAATCGAGGTATAACATACAATATGAATCTGATAAGACTATATTTCTATTATATTAACTGATGGTCTATTGGACACAACAACATAACATTTAAGAGATCAATGTAATAAGTCTAACTGGTTCAATCTTCTTATTTGTGTTTATATCTGCAATATCTTTTTATATCCCATATCAACTTTACTTGATGTCGATGTCTCTTTTTTTGTTCCACATTGCTCAATAACTATTAGGTAATGTCTTGAGACAACAAACCTTTAGGGATGCCATGGATTTTTTGTTGTTGTTGCCAAACCAGACTGGTAACATTGCTCATCTATAAGTATGAGGAAGGTATGCCATCTTGTGCTGTATGTTTGGACTCAGTTACAGAATCAAGGGCAGGCAGTTCAAATGAAACCAAATACTGTATGAAAAATACTGTAAAAACATACTTAAAATAAATATTGTATGAAAACATGAATACAGTCATAGTCGAATATGCTGAAAATGTGTGATACAAAACTTCCCCTGAGTTGTTGTCTGACACGTCTTGGTACTTTTCCTCTCAACAGGTTGAGTCATGCAAGTGTACTTCTCTGAGAAAGGTAGTCAGATAACAAAACACCCTGGTACTCCGCTGATGCCCTGAGTTCCTCTCGACTGATGCATAATGTTAAAACTATTACTACTTTGTTACTGACTAAACAGCATTCTCTCTCTTACAAAAGGTTAAGGGTATAATATTATTCCTCAATGTGCATGGTGTCATCACTGATGCATAGACATCATGTGATTTTGTTATTGCCTTATGACTATTTTTGCTTTGAGCAACATTTGAAATATTAAAATGCTGTAAAAAATCTGAAAACGTACAAACTGGACCAGTGACAGAAGAGGTGTTCTTGATTGTGTTAGGTTGGCCTCTCAAAACCGGTTGAAGTTTAACTAACGTCAGATCAAAACGTTCCACACTTCCTGTTTTGTTGTGGAAACAGTATGAGTACTGTACATTTTTTTTCAACTCACACTGACATTTTATCTTGGCCCTCCATTCTTCACTTACAATAAATAAATGGAATAGCGAGTCCTCTCTGTTACAGTATGGCTGTAATGCATCACCCAAGTAGGTGTTACTGGTGGTGGGAGTTTGAGTTTGCCCCTGTTTTATTTCACTTTGAAATCAAATGTATTTTGCCAGAGAGATCTGGTCCAAGTTATAGCAGCAAACTGGAAGGAACCTAAAACATCCAACCAACTTTTATGAATTCTCATTTATTGATGTATTCAAAATATTTACAAGATAAGTTTGTGTCATAAAGTAACATCATTTTAGATATTCATCTTGCTGTCTGTTGTTTTAGTCCGCTGTTTTAGCTGTGGTTTCACTGAATGGTCTACATTCAAACAAGTCACACCCTTTCTGCAGTTTCCTGTCACATCAGAAATGTGTTCATTTTCATTTAATAAATTTTCCACTGTGACACAAAGCACATGGCAGACTATTTGATAAGGGACAAAGTTGATAGATTATTACAATTAAACATCCCCCAATATAAATTTAAAAAAGTAAATAACCAAACACAAAGACCAAACCAAAAAGTAAAACAACTTCAAAATGTATTCCCAAGGTTGCTGCTTTCTATGTTTGTTATTATTGGTAACAATTGTATTGTTTGTCCGAGCTGTAATTCACAACTCTCAGTGACAGAAAACCTTTACTTACGCATTATGACAATGGCACAGTTGCCTTAATCACAGTTGAGTGAGCAAAGAAGAGGTGCTAAGTAGACCTATACCTCAAGACCATGTTTCAAAGCTATTTCTGCCTTTTCTCTAAGACCTTTCAGGTTTTCCTTTGTGTAGATTCCTAAAATCATATTTCTCTGGACATCCTGATCATTGACAATAAGTTTACTCAGGCACTCCATTTCGGCACAGTTTCCGTAGGGAAAGTCATTTTTGTTCGTCTCAGGGTTTGAGAGAGAGAAAAGATCCCCACACTTCTTGCACGGCCTTCGGTCTTCATAACAATTGGTCTTGTGATTCCTGTAGAATGCTTTGCATTTTACGGTGACAGGGAATCCGATACTGTTTCCCTGTTCATCATGTCTGAATGACAACACTGCATAAGACACATAGTCATGCCAAACTTCTAGACATGATAAATTGATCATAATGTTCTTTTCTCTCTCCCCTCTGCAGGACAGGGATGCTCCATAGTACTGCACTGGTCTGTGGGCTCCAGTGGTTTCGTTGTAGCACACAGCAATGACAGTAGCCTCCAGAGTGTAGTACTTTGTGTAGTTACTCTCGCCTTTTATTTTGGGGGGCAAGTCCAGCGCATCCAGGAAATGTAGAAGAAAGCGTTTTATTTTACCTTCGTCCTCATGACCACAAATCTTGACAGCCTGACAAACAAACAAGTGAAACATGCAATATTCAAAGAATTATAAGCTACATGGACAATACATGTTTTATATAATGTGTTTTATTGTCATTGTTTATTGTTAATTTTGTTGATGTGGAAACTGGTCAAGGACAAAACCTTCAGGTTAAATACATTCCATTTACACACTTACCAAAGTCAGAAGAATGGAAAATGGAGTTTTATTGGGTGGACACTTGCATTCGTTGAATGCCTTTGGAAATCCTTCTTTTAATTTGTCCATCACAAGTATACCCTCTTCAGACTCAAAGAAGTCAGTTGGAAGAAGACTGGGCTTATGAATGTGACCTAAGAAAAAGATGCTATGAAGCAACTTTTAACAAACATTAATAATTAATAACATAATTAACGAACAATGTATAACATTGTATAACAAGATCATTTAATAATTGTTTGTTCTAGAAACAATTCATTTGTAACATGATGAAATGTATAGTAAACCAAAAATGTGCTAAATGTGTGGGAATGTATTTTAGGCGTATGATTAGTGTATTTAATTAGGCGATGTGTACCTTATTCACGTAATCTTCTATTCTGTCAGCTCCCTTCCCCAGGTGTCTCCAAAGCTTTATAACCTGTCGAATAAATGCTGTTCCTGATGACTTTAAGCTTCCATCATTTCTTTTCTTCCAATTCAGATAAGTAGATGTTTGTTTCCTTAAAAGTGGTAATGTAAAGTTTAATAAAGATCATGTACAGTAAGTAAGGATTTTTTTGAAATACTGTTCAAACTCAGTTCAAGCAGCCCTACTCCGTTTGAGCTGTGTTATCCCATTTCCCCTGCATAATGAGAAAGCAAGTTGAGTTTCTTTATTTTTCACTGTCTTTTTCATTTTCTTGAGTACACAAATTGGCATCATTTGTTATAGTTGTGCAATTTCACTAGTTAAGCAATTTAACAACTCTGATCAACTACAATACTAGATAATTAACAATTGAACTTTATTACAATAATTTGAAAATCAGCTTAACACAAATGAAATACTCAATTCTACAGCACAATAACCTAATAATTGTCCTATCACGTTTGTACAGTGAAATGTGCTTTTTACTCTGGAAATACATCTGCATGTTAACTCCTTCTGAACAGATTAAAGGGATAGTTCACCGTAATTACATTTTTAGATAGTTGTTTTCTTACCTTGATTTCAATATGTGAATAAGAACTGACTGTAATCCACAATTTGGTTTCAATTAACTAGCCACTGCTAACAAATGACAGTTGGCAATACTTTCAAGCTAACCTCTCATTTTCCACTACTGTACTTTCAAGTCAACCTCTCATGGGTATCGACTACCATGCTAGTTGATACCCATAGACTTCCAGCTCGCAAAACAACCTCTAACTTCCTTCATACTAGATGGACACAGAGACATAAAAAGTGTATCTCCAAGTTTATCTGACTCTGGGGAAGTAGATAAAGGGCCTCATTGCCAAAATGTCTAAGTATCCCTTTAAATCATGCCATAATCATTGAAAAAATAATGTAAAACCAAGTCATTGAGTGACAATCATTTTAAGAGATGATTTGGACATTAAATATAAAACATACTGAAAGGGGTAAAGGGACATCTTTTTTGGGGGGGTCATAAAATGCTTATTAGAATTTGTTGTAACTGGCTAGTTAATCAAATAAAAGTGTGGATTGCAGTCTGCCCTTGTCCATAGACTGCTTTCAACATAAGGAAACAAATTTGCTGAACTAACTATTTTAATAATATCTACAATTATCTCACAAATGCACTCCTTAAAAATATATAGTCTATATTTATCTTGCACTATCATAAGTGATCACAATTGACACTAACCTTTTTTTAGATGTGAACTGCCCCTGTAAATAGAAAAAGTAATCTTTAACAACCTAATGTAATATTAATATGGTATTAATAGTAATATTTAGATGATTAATATTGTAATTTGTATGATAGATTTCTACTTACAGAGCTGCTCATGATTGCCGTGTGTGCTGAAGCCAAGCAAATGAATGACTAAGAGTTCAAATGTTTTAGGGTGGGGCACAGAAAATAAGAAGTAACATCTATGCACATTTGAACAAATTAACTTACTCAGCTGCAGTTATGTTTTTCTGTTGGATATTAAATCGATAGGCAAATGAAATAATAATAATAATAACAAAATAAGCAGAGGTTACCCCATTAACTTATGTTTGCATATGAAACCCATAGGAATAAATTGACGTGAAGGATCCAGAAAGCCAGTAGGTATTTTGTGCCTTACTGCAGTGCTCACTGACAAGTAGTATTACAGATAGAAGTTGGAACCCAGACACGTCACAGCATGCCCTTACAACTATGGTAGTGAGAGGAAGTCCAGTCGTGCATGGGAGAGTAACTGGAAGTAGGTGAAACTGGGCCCACATTCTGCTAATATTCTAATCGATTAAGCATCTGATCCCAATACATTTTTCTGTTCCCAAAAATAGAATTTGTTACGAACATAGTGCACTAAGTTTTATAGACTTGACGCTTTGCCAAGGTTTTTAAAAAGTGCGTCGTTTAGAAGGCGAGCAAGGTCGAATCGAGTTTGTGCACACGCGCATTTCACAGAGGAGGCGTTCCCAAACGGAAATATGCAAATACACGCTACAATGCGCCAATAGGATCTCGCTATATTCTTGGCTTTGACCACCTCGTTGGTTGTTCTGCTCACTATGCTTCATTTGCTCCCACTGTAAACGACACAGATGAATTATCTTGGGTTAATTATAAATATCTTTGGTACCAATTTCAATACAATTTAAGGGGCTTTATTGGTATGGGAAACATATGTTTACATTGCCAAAGCAAGTGAAATAGATAATAAACACAAGTGAAATAAACAATAACAATATTAACAGTAAACATTACACAAAAAAATTCCAAAGTAATAAAGACATTTCAAATGTCATATTATGTCTATATACAGTGTTGTAATGATGTGCAAAGAGTAAATAAATATAAATATAGGTTGTATTTACAATGGTGTTTGTTCTTCACTGGTTGCCCTTTTCTTGTGGCAACAGGTCACAAATCTTGCTGCCGTGATTGCACACTGTGGTATTTCACCCAATAGATAGGAGTTTGTCAAAATTAGATTTGTTTTCAAATTATTTGTGGGACTGTGTAATCTGAAGGAAATATGTGTCTCTAATTGGGTCATACATTTGGCAGGAGGTTAGGAAGTTCAGCTCAGTTTCCAACTAATTTTGTGTGTGTGCACACAGCCTGTCTTCTCTTGAGAGCCAGGTCTGACTTCAGTGGCCTTTCTCAATAGCAAGGCTACGCTCACTGAGGGATTTACTCCAGATGCCCGACAAGACCCTCATCCCCGTCATTCGCAGGAGAAAGAGACGGAGATATCGAGGACGAAGGTCAGGGTGCCTTGTAAGGATCCGGCGGCGAGTAGGTAATCTGTCTTTACCATCGGTCCTATTAGCCAACATCATTGGATAATAAAATATATGAACTACATGCACGTATATCCTACCAACGGGACATTAAAAACTGTAACATCTTCACTCTCTATGGCATAAATGTTTTTTTTTTGGGGGGGGAAATATTTAATCTCCATTTTCTGGGAGCTTTACTGGTCCCTGATAATATATCCATCATAAAATTTGTTGCCCCCCCCCCCCTTCTTTTCAGCCATAATCATCCAGTGGGCTGTGGCATCCAGGCGCACATCAGGGACTGGAATTGGAGCAGCGGGTCCTTTTCTCCTCCTCTCCACATACTCACCAGCAATTGTAGAACTGGGACAACATTGCGCTGCAGACTCTTTCCACTTTTGCATAGGCCTTCAGTGATGTATGACTTGAAGGTATACAGCTTCCTTTGTTCCTTCTTTCTCATGCCAGTGCCTTCACAATGTCTTCTGTAGAGCAGCGAGGTGGTCACAATGATCATATACCGGAAGTGGAACACCAGCCGGTGGTACCACTTCTTTGATCTGATTTTGTTCCGGTACAGTGCAATCAGTGAGTCAAGCAGATCCACCCGCCCATATTCTTGTTGTATTCTTTCACCACAGCAGGGCAGGGGACTTTGGTGATCATCTTTCGCTTGTGATCCCATCTGTCAACCTTGGTGACTGGGTGGGCTCCAGTGTAATTACTCAGATGGGTCACTGAGTGGTTATCGTACCACTTCACAACGTGCAAGGTGGTTTCTCCAACCATGGCCATCTTCTGTTCAAAAGATCTTCAGCTCAGCATCGCACATCAAGTTGACGTCTGGTAGTCTGTTGCCACGAACAGTACCAGTGCAGTGAATTCCCTGCTGAGCCAGTGAGAGCACAAGAGGGACACTCATAAACCAGTTGTCGAAGAAGAGCTTGTCAGTTTTGAGGTTAGATGAGCGACCAGTGGTCGGATCTTGTGGAGTGGATCATAATTTTCCTCCTGTCATTGAAGTTCAGGGATTTTTTGATGGCCTCCCATCTATTCAGTATCATGGTGTCAGCTACTTGGGACACTCGACAGGCTTTGTTCCAAAACATGCGGGTGGCTGGTAAACCAAACAATGACATATACACCACAATACCCAGGAACTTCTCAAATTCTTTTGTAGTGAGGTTAAGGAGCTTGTTTTTGTGTTGCATTGTATCGCATATAGATTTGACTGCTCTACAATAACTTCCAGAATGTCTTCAGAGAAAAACTGCTTGAAGTACTGGAGGCGTTGATATGATATCATCAGATCTTAAAAGCCATTTTGGGTAAGCATTGAAGTATGCATTGTCCGGTGTTCTCCAACGGGGTAGGCAAAGAACATCAACCTCTGCTGCATCGTCATCCTCAGACTCAGTCTCATTGTCAACAGACAAGCATTCTCCTTTAAAAAAGAAAGCAGGAGGCACAGATTTGAATGTGTCACATACCCTTATTCATCCACCGACACGCACGCACGCAAACAAACACACACACACACACACACACACATTACTTTGCTAACTGACCCCTAACTGCCCCTGACCGCCTGTCTCTCAAACCTGATTTGGGGATCCACTCTTCCTGACTCTCCTCAAGCTCACTGTCTTCACTGTCAGAGTGAATTACCCTAACTGCTCAGCCATGTTCCTTCCCCCCATAAAATGTTATTGTGTCCATTTCCTGTAAGTATCAGTAGATAGTAAAGGCAACAAACCAAAAAACACAGTTTAAGTATATAAAAAAAATAAGTATTTAAACAATCAAACATACTTCTTTACATACTCATGCACATTTCTTCATATAAAGTTATTTCAATTTAAACATTTGGTGGCACTGTGTCCCATGCAGCTTTGCTTCCTGAAAGGACTGCTCCACCCCCCAGACAAAGGGCCACACCCACTTCAGCCCCTTATTTCATTGGACACAGACATGTCAGGTGATATATAAAAAAAATACATAAAAAAATAAATGAAAGGGGCGTGTGAGGTCCAAAAAGGTAGTTTTTTTCCTCAGGGAAACACCATGCCATAGAGGGTTAAGTTTCACAGAGTTGTGGCTGAATGATGACAGACTTCAAGGAAGTCTTGAGGTTTTGTTTACCTGAGGTAGAGTATCTCATGATAAGCTGTAGACCACACTATTTACCAATAGAGTTTTCATCTATATTCTTCGTAGCTGTCTATTTACCACCCCAAACCGATGCTGGCACCAAGACCGCACTTAATGAGCTGTATACGGCTATAAGCAAACAGGAAAATATTCATCCAGAGGCAACGCTCCTAGTGGCCGGGGACTTTAATGCAGGGAAACTGAAATCCATTTAACCAAATTTTTACCAGTATGTTAAATGTGCAACAAGAGGGAAAAAACTCTAGACCACCTTTACTACACACACAGAGACACGTACAAAGCTCTCCCTCACCCTCCATTTGGCAAATCTGACCATAATTATATCCTCCTGATGTCTGCTTACAAGCAAAAACTAAGCAGGAACCACCAGTCACTCGGTCAATAAAAAGTGGTCCGCTACAGGACTGTTTTGCTTGCACAGACGGGAATATGTTCCGCTATTCTTCCGATGGCATTGAGGAGTACATCACATCAGTCACTGGCTTCATCAATAACTGCATCGATGACGTTGTCCCCACAGTGACTGTACGTACATACCCCAACCAGAAGCCATGGTTTACAGGCAACATCCGCACTGAGCTAAAGTGTAGAGCTACCGCTTTCAAGGAGCAGGACTCTAACCCGGAAGCTTATAAGAAATCCTGCTATGCCCTCCGATGAACCATCAAACAGGCAAAGTGTCAATTCAGGACTAAGATCGAATCATACTACACCGGCTCCAATGCTCGTCGGATGTGGCAGGGCTTGCAAACTATTACAAACTACAAAGGGAAGTACAGTTGCGAGCTGCCCAGTGACACGAGCCTACCAGATGAGCTAAATTACTTATATTTTCGCATCGAAGCAAGTAACACTGAAAAATGCATGAGAGCATCAGCTGTTCCGGGCGACTGTGTGATCAAGCTCTCCATAGCCGATGTGAATAAGACCTTTAAACAGGTCAACATCCACAAGGCCGCTGGGTCAGACGGATTACCAGAACGTGTACTCCGAGCATGCGCTGACCAACTGGCAAGGGTCTTTACTGACATTTACTGACCCACTATTGGTGTGCGTGGCCTAAGAGCTCTAATATCATGTCATCTGACCATGGCAGCGCCTGGAGTTTGCTAAAAGGCATTGACACATGAATTGGAAACATCTTTTTTCATTACTTGTTAATCAATTAATCAACAGCTGATACATCAGCTGATGTCACAGAGTGCTGTACAGAAACCCAGCCTAAAACCCCAAACAGCAAGCAACGCAGGTGTAGAAGCACAGTGGCTTGGAAAAACTCCCTAGAAAGACCAGAACATAGCAAGAAACCTAGAGAGGAACCAGGCTATGAGGGGTGGCCAGTCCTCTTCTGGCTGTGCCGGGTGGAGATTATAACAGAACATGGCCAAGATGTTAAAATGTTCATAGATGACCAGCAGGGTCAAATAATAATAATCACAGTGGTTGTCGAGGATGCAACAGGTCAGCACCTCAGGAGTAAATGTCAGTTGGCTTTTCATAGCCAATCATTCAGAGTATCTCTACCACTCCTGCTGTCTCTAGAGAGTTGAAAACAGCAGGTCAGGGACAGGTAGCACGTCCGGTGAACAGGTCAGGGTTCCATAGCTGCAGGCAGAACAGTTGAAACTGGAGCAGCAGCAGGGCCAGGTGGACTGGGGACAGCACGGAGTCATCAGGCCAGGTAGTCCTGAGGCATGATCCTAGGGCTCAGGTCCTCCGAGAGAGAGAAAGAAAGAAAGAGAGAAAGAGAAAGACAGAAAGAGAGAGAGAATTAGAGAGAGCATATTTAAATTCACACAGGACACCAGATAAGACAGGAGAAATACTACAGATATAACAGACTCACCCTAGCCCCCCAAAACATATGCTACTGCAAAATAAATACTGGAGGCTGAGACAAGAGGGGTCGGGAGACACTGTGGCCCCGTCCGACGATACCCCCGGACAGGGCCAAACAGGCAGGATATAACCCCACCCACTTTGCCAAAGCACAGCTCCCACACCACTAGAGGGATATCTTCTACCACCAACTTACCATCCTGAGACAAGGCTGAGTATTGCCCACAAAGATCTCCGCCGCGGCACAACCCAAGGGGGGGCGTCAACCCGGACAGGAAGATCACGTCAGTGACTCAACTCACTCAAGTGACGCACCCCTCCTAGGGACGACATGGAAGAGCACCAGTAAGCCAGTGACTCAGCCCCTGTAATAGGGTTAGAGGCAGAGAATCCCAGTGGAGAGAGAGGAACCGGCCAGGCAGAAACAGCAAGGGTGGTTCGTTGCTCCAGTGCCTTTCCGTTCACCTTCACACTCCTGGGCCAGACTACACTTAATCATAGGACCTACTGAAGAGATGAGTCTTCAATAAAGACTTAAAGATTGAGACCGAGTCTGCGTCTCTCACATGGATAGGTAGACCATTCCATAAAAATGTAGTTCTATAGGAGAAAGCCCTGCCTCCAGCTGTTTGCTTAGAAATTCTAGGGACAGTAAGGAGGCCTGCGTCTTGTGACCGTAGCGTACGTGTAGGTATGTACGGCAGGACAAAATCAGAAAGATAGGTAGGAGCAAGCCCATGTAATGCTTTGTAGGTTGGCAGTAAAACCTTGAAATCAGCCCTTGCCTTAACAGGAAGCCAGTGTAGAGAGACTGGAGTAATATGATCACATTTTTGGGTTCTAGTCAAGATTCTAGCAGTAGCGTTTAGCACTAACTGAAGTTTATTTAGTGCTTTCCCGGTAGCTGGAAAGTAGAGCATTGCAGTAGTCTAACCTAGAAGTGACAAAAGCATGGATACATTTTTCTGCATCATTTTTGGACAGAAAGTTTCTGATTTTTGCAATGTTACGTAGATGGAAATAAGCTAAACATAATCTCTTTCTCTGAGCAATTGTATAAAATAATAAAACATTGACACTTTTATTGAGCGTTTAATATAGCTCACTATTTGTATTATTTCTTTAATGCCGTCTTTTTTTTTTACTAATCTTTATCAAGGGATCCCATCATTTTCAACCCCACTGTACTTATATTTGTCACCATCAACTGAACACACAATAATCTGCTTGGGCTGGCCGACCAAGGAGACGGAGATGGACCTGGACCTAGGTAAGGTTGCTGTTTCATGGAGGCACATGCATACAACATGGCCTGCATACTCTGACTTCTCATGTAAATGCACACAATATTAAATCAGGTTACAGACCATTTAGCTATGCCTAGGATCCATAGACTTAAAGAGTGTAGCAAAATCAGAAGACTAGCTAGGTGGTTTCGTTTTCCGAATGGTAAAATATATTATTATTGGCCTGCTGCCTACTTGTATTTATTCTTCTGAATGCAACACTCTACATCCAAATGTCAAACAAAAAATACACATTTTTTTCAAATATTCAATGCAACTTTTACTATTTCCTGGTGACCTATTGTCACAATTGCAATCTACAGTAGTTTCCTGGTTAAATAAAGGTTAAATAAATACAATGTTGGGCAGTAAAACTCTTGAGGATGACCAGAAAGAGTCATCTTCGTACTGCCATTTTAGTGTTTTGTGGATTCATGGCTGGTTTAAAGCTTAGGTCTACATAGGTCTACATTCTCTTGAAATGGAGACATCACTGAATTTGCTGGATGCCGGGGAGTTGTCAAGAGAGCGGGAATAAAACGCCAAGATACAGCTCTACCGCCCTCTAGTGTTCAAGATTATTCATCTGACGGAAAGGTGGACGGAGCAGAGACATAAATAATGTAGTACCCGTGCAGTGTGTGACTGATGCTCCACTCACCCCCAAGTGATGTGAATGGGCACCTACTGATTAGTCTTTTTCTACCGAATATACATTTTAGTCAGTTGGTTGCACAAATTCCATGATACTTTTCAGCGGGCTAAACATTCCAGAAACAGGTAGTTGGAGTTGATCAACTAATTTAATTATAAAATAGATTTCTCAACATGGCTACGGATCAAGAAAAGAATAAACAGCTTTTGATAAAGTTGTTGGAGAGACCAGTTGAACGGGAGCTGTGTGGATTGCGGAACTGCAGGTACAGTGTAGGCTACTATGGTCGCATCAATGTCTCAAGTACGCCAGGTCAGAAGGCGCGCGCGATCATCCAGACAGGTAGGCTATGAACAAGGTCGTTGTGTTTCGCCACGCAAGCAGCGCTACCCTCTCGCAGTAGATTACGGATTATTTAATCACAGACCATATACCCTCAAATTGCGGGTAGGTTAATATAGGAATAATCTGTCTTGATGGTGTTGTAAATGTGTTTTGATTTGAGTGATTGGATACTCTAGCGATCATGTTCACTGCACAGCGTGGTCTCAGAAGATTTCGTATTATTCTGTATGTAAATCGAGACGCTGCCATGCAAGTACAGTAGGCTACTGTAGTGCTCAGTTGTTTGCAGTTATCAGAGTTATCAGTGTCTGTTTACAGTCTAGTGAAGTCAAACCGGTGTCATTGCATAACAATAGAGTGAAATCTGGTGAACATTTAAATGTTTGTATCTGTCACGACTTCCACCGAAGTCGCCTCCTCTCCTTGTTCGGGCGGCATTCGGCGGTCGACGTCACCGGCTTTCTAGCCTTGGCCGCTCAGTTATGCATTGTTCCTTTTCTTTTGTCTTGTTCACTTCACACCTGGTTTGCATTCCAGTAATTACGGCATGTATTTATTCCTCTGGTTTTCATTATGTCATTGTGTGGAATTGTTCTATGTTCTTGTGTAGCGTGTAGAACCAGGCTAGGTTCACCGGGTAACGGTCGTTCACCCATAATTTATATTTGTGTATTATATTGTCATTATTGGACTGTGTTCTTCGTGGCGCTGGCACTTTAGTTGAGGCTAGAAGAGAGTTTGACGCATTGTGCGTTTTTTCATTTTGTTTTCTTCTGCCATTAAAGTGTGCGCTTTTACGATTACATTCCGTTCTCCTGCACCTGATTTCAACGCCAGTAGCGCACAGCGTGACAGAATTCCACACCCGATATGGAATCATCAGGAGCAGGTACTCCAGCCCTTGGAGTTGAGGAGCGTGTCCACGAACATTCCGTAATGCTCCAACAACTGGGAACTATGATGGATCGCGTTGTCCAGACATTGGACCGCTTGGAGAGACAGGAGGTCTCTCCAGCGCCTCGACTGGCACGACCAGATCTCCATCTACCTGTCCCTCCTGGAGACAGTCCCAGTGGGATGCGTCTCTCCCTTCCCAGGGAGTATGATGGGACAGCAGCACGGTGCCAGGGGTTTCTCCTCCAACTAGACCTTTATCTGGCCACCGTCCACCCAGCTCCCACGGGAAGGGAGAGGGTGTCCGCCCTCGTCTCATGCCTCTCGGGGAGAGCTCTGGAGTGGGCCAATGCCGTGTGGGGATCACTTGGAGGAGTTCACCCGGAGAACGGCTCTTCCACCTGAGGCAGGGGACGAGGAGCGCCCAGGAGTTCGCCCTGGAATTCCGGACCTTGGCCTCCGGCGCAGGATGGAACGACAGAGCTCTCATCGACCACTACCGATGCAGCCTGCATGAGGACGTTCGACGGGAGTTGGCCTGCAGGGATGCCACCATCACGTTTGACCAACTGGTGGATTTGTCCATCCGGTTGGATAACCTGCTGGTCACCCGCGGACGTCCAGAGAGGGCTCTGTCAGTTCCATCTTCCAGCGCCCCCGCTCCGGTGCCCATGGAGCTAGGAGGGGCTGCTCCTAGGGAGGCTGGAGGAGGGACTAACACGTGCACCATCTGTGGCCGCAGAGGTCACACTGCTGGTCGGTGTCGGGTTGGTTCCTCTGGGAGTCGAGGCAACAGGCAGGGCACTCTGGCGTCACCCCAGGTGAGTCTGCACCACACTCATCCAGAGTCTTCTGTTGTTCACCTGTTTGTACCTGTTTGTTTTCCTGAGTTCTCCCCGAATTCCCAGCATAAGGTGCTCGTCGATTCAGGCGCGGCTAAGAATTTTATCGACAGAGCATTCGCCCTTAGTTTGAGAATCCCTACTATTCCTGTGGTTAGACCTTTCCCGGTACACGCTCTGGAAAGTCGACCATTAGGGTCTGGGCTAATCAGGGAGGCCACCATCTCCCTGGCCATGGTGATGCAGGGAGGTCACAAGGAAAAAATCTGTCTCTTTCTCATTGACTCTCCTGCGTTTCCCGTGGTACTAGGTCTTCCTTGGTTAGCTCATCATGACCCCATTTATTTCATGGCAACAGAAGGCTCTTAAGGGGTGGTCGCGAGAGTGCTCGGGGAGGTGTGTAGGAGTTTCCGTTGGTGCTACCACGGTGGAAGGTCCAGACCAGGTCTCCACCGTGCACATCCCTCCAGAATATGCCGATTTGGCTCTCGCCTTCTGTAAGAAGAGGGCGACTCAATTACCACCTCATCGACGGGGGGATTGTGCGATAAATCTCCAGGTAGACGCTGCACTTCCCAGGAGTCACGTGTATCGCCTGTCGCAAGCGGAGACAGCGGCTATGGAGACATATATCTCTGAATCCCTGCGCCAGGGGTACATTCGGTCCTCCACTTCACCCGTCTCCTCGAGTTTCTTTTTTGTGAAAAAGAAGGATGGAGGTTTGCGCCCATGCATTGACTATGGAGGTCTTAATCAAATCACGGTGAGGTACAGTTACCCGCTACCTCTTATCGCTACCGCGACAGAGTCCATGCACGGGGCGCGCTTTCTCACTAAATTGGATCTCAGGAGCGCGTACAATCTGGTGCGTATCCGGGAGGGAGACGAGTGGAAGACTGCGTTTAGTACCACCTCAGGCCACTATGAGTACCTGGTCATGCCGTACGGGTTGATGAATGCTCCATCAGTCTTCCAATGCTTCGTAGACGAGATTTTCAGGGACCTGCAGGGTGTAGTGGTGTATATCGATGACATTTTGATATACTCTGCTACACGCGCCGAGCATGTGTCTTTGGTGCGTAAGGTGCTGGGCAGACTGTTGGAGCATGACCTGTATGTAAAGGCGGAGAAATGCCTGTTCTTTCAGCAGTCCGTCTCCTTCCTAGGGTATCGCATTTCCACATCAGGGGTGGAGATGGAGAGTGACCGCATTTCAGCCGTGCGTAATTGGCCGACTNCGAGGCTGGGATAGGAGCCGTGCTCTCTCAGCGCTCGGGCACGCCACCGACGCTCCGCCCCTGTGCGTTCTTCTCTAAGAAGCTCAGCCCAGCGGAGCGGAACTATGATGTGGGGGACCGGGAGTTGTTGGCTGTGGTTAAAGCTCTGAGGGCGTGGAGACATTGGCTTGAGGGGGCTAAACACCCTTTTCTCATCTGGACTGACCACCGCAACCTGGAGTACATCCGGGCAGCGAGGAGACTGAATCCTCGTCAGGCAAGGTGGGCCATGTTCTTTACCCGTTTTGTGTTTACCCTGTCCTACAGACCAGGTTCCCAGAATAGGAAGGCAGACTCACTGTCCCGACTGTACGACACAGAGGAGTGGCCCATGGATCAGACTCCCATACTCCCGGCCTCCTGTCTGGTAGCACCGGTCATGTGGGAGCTGGACGCGGATATTGAGCAGGCATTGCGCACTGAGTCCGCTCCCCTCCAGTGTCCGGTCGGGCGTCAGTACGTTCCGCTTGCTGTCCGTGACTGGTTGATCTCGTGGGTCCACACGTCACCCTCCTCTGGTCATCCGGGGATTGGTCGGACGGTGCATGGTCTTACTGGGAAGTACTGGTGGCCCACCTTGGCAAAGGACGTGAGGGTTTATGTTTCCTCCTGCTCGGTGTGCGCCCAGTGTAAGGCTCCTAGACACCTACCCAAAGGTAAATTACATCCCTTACCTGTTCCACAACGGCCCTGGTCGCACCTGTCGGTGGATTTTCTATCGGATCTTCCACTTTCACAGGGAAACACTACGATCCTGGTCGTTGTGGACCGTTTCTCTAAGTCCTGTAGTCTCCTCCCTCTGCCCGGTCTTCCTACGGCCCTACAAACTGCGGAGGCCTTATTTACACACGTCTTCCGGCACTACGGGGTGCCAGAGGATATAGTGTCTGATCGGGGTCCCCAGTTCACGTCGAGAGTCTGGAGGGCGTTCATGGAACGTTTGGGGGTCTCGATCAGCCTTACCTCAGGTTTCCACCCCGAGAGTAACGGGCAGGTGGAGAGAGTGAACCAAGAGGTGGGCAGGTTTCTGCGGTCCTACTGCCAGGACCGGCCGGAGAGTGGGCAGCGTTCGTGCCCTGGGCAGAGATGGCACAGAACTCGCTCCGACACTCATCCACTAACCTTACCCCCTTTCAGTGTGTATTGGGGTATCAGCCGGTTCTGGCGTCAGGGTCAGACCGAGGCTCCTGCGGTGGACGATTGGTTCAGACGCGCTGAGGAGACTTGGAAGGCTGCCCATGATCACCTTCAGCAGGCCGCGCTGCGCCAAAAGACTAGCGCATACCGTCACCGCAGTGAGACTGGGGGACAGGGTCTGGCTCTCGACCCGAAACCTGCCCCTCCGCCTGCCCTGCCAGAAGCTGGGTCCGCGGTTTGTGGGGCCATTTTAAAGTCCTGAGGAGAGTGAATGAGGTGTGTTACAGCTTCCTCCCGATTACCATATTAACCCCTCATTCCATGTGTCTCTCCTCAGGCCGGTGGTGGTTGGTCCGCTCCAGGAATCTGAGGTGCGGGAGGTTCCCCCACCCCCTCTGGACATCGAGGGGGCCCCGGTGTACTCCGTTCGTTCCATCCTGGATTCGAGGCGTCGGGCGAGGGGCCTTCAGTACCTCGTGGAGTGGGAGGGGTACGGTCCGGAGGAGAGGTGCTGGGTCCCGGTGGCTGACGTGTTGGACCCTGAACTGCTGCGGGATTTCCACCGTCGCCGACCGGATCTCCCTGCTCCTCGCCCTCCGGGTCGTCCCCGAGGCCAGTGTCGACGCACCTCTGGAGCCGCGCGTCAAGGGGGGGGGGGGTACTGTCACGACTTCCACTGAAGTCGCCTCCTCTCCTTGTTCGGGCGGCGTTCTGCGGTCGACGTCACCGGCTTTCTAGCCATCGCCGCTCAGTTATGCATTGTTCCTTTTCTTTTGTCTTGTTCACTTCACACCTGGTTTGCGTTCCAGTAATTACGGCATGTATTTATTCCTCTGGTTTTCATTATGTCGTTGTGTGGAATTGTTCTATGTTCTTGTGTAGAACCAGGCTAGGTTCACCGGGTAACGTTCGTTCACCCGTAATTTATATTTGTGTATTATATTGTCATTATTGGACTGTGTTCTTCGTGGCGCTGGCACTTTAGTTGTGGCTAGAGGAGAGTTTGACGCATTGTGCGTTTTTTCATTTTGTTTTCTTCTGCCATTAAAGTGTGTGCTTTTACGATTACATTCCGTTCTCCTGCACCTGATTTCAACGCCAGTAGCGCACAGCGTGACAGTATCAGAGAGAGCGAGAGAGCATTAGACCGGAACCTTGAGAGTGACAGACAGGCTGACTGACAGAATAACATAATATTTTGGGATTTAGGCCTAATTCCCTGTGTGAGTTGTCCCCCAGGCTCTCTTTCTCTCTCTCTCCCTGGCACACTGCCCATCTGACCAATGCCAGTCTATAGCTGTATCTACCTCAACAGAGTGAGACCTGCATCTAATCATAGTCTAATCATAATGTAGGTTGTAATACAGTCTTCATAAGCTTATTGTGTCCACTGACCAGGAATACATTAGACTGTTTATGATTTCTTAATGCTATGACTCATTCAAGTGGACGTGCCCAGCCATTAACCTCGATCTATGCAATATTAATCCCCTGGTTCCATCCACTGTAGCAGTTACTATGCTATGCAAGTCAAGGCTCGAAGTCAAATTGTGATATTTATTTTCAGGGTAGTAATTCATATGTGCAATGAATAGCAACTGCATGGATTTTGAAAAGACTTGAGGGTCTAGTCAACATAAAATCTACTGTATTCCATCATATCATTTAACCATCCTTATGGATCATTTAGATTCCTCAGGAAGTCTGTCTGCCTCCTTCTTCCGTATCAAGTGTTTCTTGGAAGAATGTAAGAGTATCTGCAATGTGTTTTGTTTGTGGCCCTTCCCTGAGCTCCAAAGAGTGCCACCAGATCGTCATGACATTACTGATCTAGTGAGATGTCACTGACAGAGATGGCTGCCACGCTTCTAGTCCCACAAGCATTTCGCTACACTAGCAATAACATCTGCTAACCATGTGTATGTGACCAATACAATTTGATTTGATAACATGACAAAATTAGACATCAGCAAATTTGGAATATAGCTTCCCGTTCTTACAAGATGTCAGTGATATGAGGGGACGAGACATACAGTAGATCATACTTAACTGTAAAGAGCTTTTTTATTTTTTGAATGGGCCTCATCACGCAGTAGACCACTGTAATCTATTAAATCCTGCAAATGCCACCTGCTCTTTCATAAGGCCAATGCCAAGAGAAACTAATATTTCATCAGGAGTGCTGTGCTATCAATGATGCGGATCAGAGGGCCAGTTTAGCCTGTGGAGCCAGTCTGCTCTGTACGGAGACGATAGATACTCCAGGGTTGTGTTCATTAGGCACCAAATGGAAGAAAAACAGACAAACAGGGACAGATTGCCTGGAATTGTCCAATAAGAAGCTCAATTTATTTTGTTCCGTTGCATAATGTAATTTTTTTGGTTACATGCCCTAATGAACATAACCCAAGGCTGAGTGCTGAGCACACCCACACATTCCCATGGTGACTCAGCTATGAGCTCATCTCTGGATCCGAGGTCACAGAGTTCACAGTTATGTCTTGTCCTGCTTGGCTTTTGAAAGAAATACAGTATGTACAAGGTAGAATTCATTCAGATGTTTCTCTGCTAGTAGCAGTATCTGGTCAGTGTAGGGACTGTGCAGACCTCTTGGGGTTGTATCAATCTCTTCTTTATTAATTTCATTCTTCCATATTTTTGGGTTGTTGGGATCAGGGATGATGTGAGTGTTTCCTTTAGTAGATTTTGAACAAAAGATACAGATAGCTTCTCATTTGGAAATTCTGGGACACATGCTAAAGTGTCAGTCACCCATTGTTGGCTAAATAAATGTCTCTCTAAACAGTTACGCCGGGTTGTTGGTTTTTCACCCGTGCTTTGTGGCAGCCGGTATTGTGCGGTTTATTTTGTACTTTGTACTTTTATTTTGTGCTGCCTTACTTGGTTTTTGGGCATTTGTCTTGTGACGCGGTTGCGTTCTGTATTTTGACGTTGCCTATGTAAAGTGCTTAGTCCACTCATCTCTGCTATCCTGCGCCTGACTTAATTACACCAGCTACATCCACCGCATGACAAAAGTAAATAAACATAAATATAGGTTGTATTTACAATGGTGTTTGTTCTTCACTGGTTGCCCTTTTCTTGTGGCAACAGGTCACAAATATTGCTGCTGTGATGGCACACTGTGGTATTTCACCCAATAGATGTGAGTTTATCAAAATTGGATTTGTTTTCAAATTCTTTGTGTGTCTGTGTAATCTGGGGAAATATGTGTCTCTAATATGGTCATACATTTGGCAGGAGGTGAGGAAGTGCAGCTCAGTTTCCACCTCACTTTGTGGGCAGTGTGCACATAGCCTGTCTTCTCTTGAGTGCCAGGTCTGCCTTCGGCGGCCTTTCTCAAAAGCAAGGCTATGCTCACTGAGTCTGTACATAGTCAAAGATTTCCTTAATTTTGTGTCAGTCACAGTAATCAGGTATTCTGCCACAGTGACCTGTGTCAAGTAATTATCTTTTTGTTTTCTCATGATTTGGTTGAGTCTAATAGTGTTGCTGTCCTGGGGCTCTGTGGGGTCTGTTTGTGTTTGTGAACAGAGCCCCAGGACCAGCTTGCTTAGGGGACTCTTCTCCAGGTTAATCTCTCTGCAGGTGATGGCTTTGTTATGGAAGATTGTAGAATTTAACATCTCTTTTCTGGATTTTGATAATTAGCGGGTATCGGCTCTGCATGCATTATTTGGTGTTTTACGTTGTACACTGAGGATATTTTTGCAGCATTCTGCATGCAGTCTCAATTTGGTGTTTGTCCCATTTTGTGAATTTTTGGTTGGTGAGCAGACCCCAGACCTCACAACCATGAATCTCTCTCTCTCTCTCTCTCTCTCTCACTTAATGCGTTCTCCATTGTCTTTAACCCATCTGTCTCTTTTCTGTCCTCTCCTCTTGTCAGTTGTTCCTCCTCTATTTCTCAATATCTTTGCCATCGCCCACCCTCCCTCTCTCTGTGGAATTTACCATAGACAGAAATCTACTCACTGTTCTTTTTTGCAAGTTTATGATCATCTCGCACTATCCCTTTAATTGGGAGATGTACTGTATATCCCCCACTATCCCTTTAATTAGTAGATGTATATCAAATTGCAACAGAGCAGTGGCAGGCTACTTAAGGATATCAATGTCTCTAATGGTTATACCCTGGTGTGCTGTTTGGTTACATGAGTTAGTTAATGACTGTATCCTCCATAACAATGCTGCTCACACAACAAAGCTGATCAGATATACAGTCTACAAACAATGTACTTAGGCATAGCTAGAGAGCTCATGCAGGAAATTACATATGCCACATTCTTCTAAAGTCTTCTGTTGCTTTCATCATATTTTGACCACAGGCTCTGCCTTTTCCAGTTTAGGTTGAACTTACTGCGACATGTGCTGATGTAGGGGACAGACTGTAAAACAGAATATAGGCCCTAAAGGCCTAGAATGCCACTAGAATGTGGTTCACATCACTCTTTCTTGGCTCCCTTGTATTAAAGCTACATTTCATGCAAACATACTGAGCCACATGAGTCTTTTTAGGAAAAATACTTACAGGAAGTTGTACCATATCTTGTTACAGCAGAGCACTATGCTTTCCAGGGCTCTATAGATTCCCTCTGTCTGTCCATCCGTCTGTTTGTCCGTCCATCCGTCTGTTTGTCTCTCTGTCTGTCTCTCTGTCTGTCCGTTTGTTTGTCTGTTTGTCTGTCTGTCTCACTGTCTGTAGAGGCAGTGAAATACTGATGGTGGTAAAGGTGCAGGTTGCAGGTTTTGTTGATTGAGGTCACCAAATACTGTCTGTATGAAGCTGTAGATTCACATCTGGTCCTAGCGAGAAACACTTCTATTGTTGTACAATTGTCTTGGCGTATCAATATGTTATTCATCACAGAAAGGAAAGGTATGTGTTCCCTTCATACTCCTCTGTCAATAGCAGGCATAAGAGGCCTGCCCCCACTGGAGGACAGTCTCGTAATAGCAGACGTTTCTGACGGGAGGGCTAATGGTCTGATTTATGACCAGCGGATACTATGAAGCCATGCGTCACCACTCTGGAAATGAGCTGGGGATCCTTTACCTTATTATCTCCATTTGTTTGCACTGCTGTGAGACTCGGTCAGAGAGGAGGATAATACACACAGTATGGGGTCAGACAGATGGCTGATGCGTAGACTAGGGAGCTACAGGTGACTTGTTGTCTGGGTGCTGAGGTGAACACAGCTGGGTTGTATTTACTAGGCCATGCGATGGAAAGTCTCCCATGTCCTAGCCCAGAGTCTCTGTGTCTGTCTTTCTGTCTGTGTGTGTCTGTCTGTCCCTCAATTTATCTATCTGGCTGGCAGTGTGCTCCACAGGGACTCTGGCTGAGGGGATGGCCTCACATTCCTTTGACTGTGTGTCCTCTAGATGTAGTCCACTCCCTAGAGACGTCTCTTTTTCTGCCTGTCTGCCTGCCTGCCTTCCTTCCTTCCTTCCTTCCTATCTGTCTCTCTGCCTGCCTGCCTGCCTGCCTGCCTGCCTGTCTGTGCCTGTCTGCCTGTCTGCCTGCCTGCCTGCCTGCCTGTCTGTCTGTGCCTGTCTGTGTCTGTCTGTCTGTCTCTGCTTGTCTGCTTGTCTCTCTGCCTGTCTCTTCCTGTCTGTCAGTCTGTCTCTGCCTCTCTGTCTGTCTCTGCCTCTCTGTCTGTCTCTGCCTGTCTGTCTGCCTGTCTGTCTCTGCATGTCTGTCTGTCTGTCTGCTTGTCTGTCTCTGCCTGTCTCTTCCTGTCTCTCTGCCTGTCTCTTCCTGTCTCTCTGTCTGTCTCTGCCTCTCTGTCTGTCTCTGCCTCTCTGTCTGTCTGTCTGTCTGTCTCTCTGCCTGCCTGTCTGTCTGTGCCTGTCTGCCTGCCTGCCTGCCTGCCTGTCTGCCTGTCTGTCTCTGCCTGTCTCTTCCTGTCTGTCTCTGTCTGTCTGTCTGTCTGTCTGTCTGTCTCTGCTTGTCTGCTTGTCTGCTTGTCTGTCTCTGCTTGTCTGCTTGTCTGTCTCTCTCTCTGTCTGTCTGTCTGTCTGTCTGTGTCTCTCTCTCTCTCTGCCTGTCTGTCTGTCTCTGCTTGTCTGCTTGTCTCTCTGCCTGTCTCTTCCTGCCTGTCTGTCTGTGCCTGTCTGCCTGCCTGCCTGCCTGCCTGCCTGTCTGCCTGTCTGTCTCTGCCTGTCTGCCTGTCTCTCTCTGCCTCTCTCTGCCTGTCTCTTCCTGCCTCTCTGTCTGTCTCTGCCTCTCTGTCTGTCTCTGCCTCTCTGTCTGTGTCTGTCTGTCTGTCTGTCTGTCTGTCTCTGCTTGTCTGCTTGTCTCTCTGCCTGTCTCTTCCTGCCTGTCTGTCTGTCTCTGCCTGCCTGTCTGTCTCTGCCTGTCTGCCTGTCTGTCTCTGCCTGTCTGCCTGTCTCTCTCTGCCTCTCTCTGCCTGTCTCTTCCTGCCTCTGCCTGTCTGTCTGTCTCTGCATGTCTGTCTGTCTGTCTCTGCCTGTCTCTTCCTGTCCTGTCTG